>JAAGKR010014501.1:0-11642 GCA_011419295.1 Clarias macrocephalus
ACACTCTTTTTTCAGCGAGGAGTAGAACTGCGCCAAGAAAAGCGTGTAAGGTACATTTTGATTGACAGCTTTTTAAAAGCTTGAACCCATTTACAGCCCGACATCAGCAGCTTTTGCCAATAATTAGTTATTTATATATGTTTTAACATAATTTATTGATAACTAACGGGAAGTAATTTTTTTTAGAATCTTGATAAATAGCACATACTCCTACTCCTGAAAGTAGGACTGAAAATTTTTGGTAATTTAGGAGCTATTTCCTACTTTGAGACGCTTAGTACTGTAAATACAGGCCAAGGTCTCAGAAAAGCAATAAGAACACAAGCAAATTATTCCTTAGGCACCCATACCAATGGATCATCTTGTTGATGTATCTACCATGTATGTGTGTCCTTGTACTTTATGGCCATCTTCAATTACATATATTATCCAGATTTTTTTGTCCATACAGTTGTGAGGCATATCCTTGATGATCACTGGCCCTGACCTTTAAAGTGTTTTTTCCACTTCACTGTACAAGTATTCAAATGAGCTCATCTGTCTGCTGAAAGACAAATGTGGTGATGACCTTAAAGTGCTCTTGGAAAGAATAGATGATTGAGTTGTGTGACAATTCTTGGAATTTTGAAAACACACATTGCGGGTGCTGTAAAATCTCAAGCTAAGGTAAGCCATGTAGATCCACCACTGATTGTAGCATAAAATACTTTGTCCAACATGTTTTGTTAAATACTTACATATTAGAAACAAAGTTGGTTATTTATGTTTTGAGAAAGATGTAGATTTCCTGTAACATTTTATCCGCGTAATCCTAACATCTGCTAGAATGTTACTCCTTGTTTAAAAGAACGATAGTCGAACATTAAGATTGTTCTTACCTACACCAGGTTGTGACGTATATGCTGTGACTTCAAGTAAAAAAAACTCAGTATTAGAAAATATTATTGCATCTCCTGGCAAGGGATTCACTTCACTTCGCTTCACTTTCTCATGCAAGGATAACAGTGAAATAAATAAATGAATGAATACATAAATAAATTCATAGATTGATTAATTAAAATGTGATTAATTGATTTTAATGTAATATGTGAGCCTCCTGAGGCTCTTCACCATAAATGGGAGGGGGTAGGGGCGCAATAATGGGGTATGCAGTATATGCAGTGCATGGAGGCGCCACACGGAGGGCTTTGAAAGTTGTCTTTAATAAAGCTTTTAAAATATTTTAAAAATTATATTTGTTAAGAGACTATTTTTGTTTTGCATTTTAAATGAGTAAAAATAAATAAATAAAAAAAAATATATAGGGGGATGGGGCTCAATTGATATATATAATCAATTGGGTCCCATCCCCCTATAGTTGCCAGACAGTCACGTATGCAAAATGGACAGAAGAGGGAAATTTTCTGGCGCGCAGAACAGAAAAAGAAAAAAAAAAGAAAATGAAAAACAGTGTCTTGAAATGAAAAGTCTTTACGCTTATCAGTATTTAACGTTATTGCCACTGCCAGCGAGGCTGGGCATAGTTACCGTCCGTTAATATCAAATCATTATTCCTGAAAAAAATAAGCGTTTGGTTTAAAAAAAAATTAACTTATTGTTAAAAATGTTAACTGAGGTTCTTACCACCAAGCACAACCAAGTTATTGGGCTCTTGCCTTATCCTCTCAGTTCGTTATGTTCAGTACAAGGGCGCAATAAATGGCAGATTTTTTTTTCCCGGAAAGCCCTGCTGTGTAAACAGAACTAGACTAGCATATGGATCCCTCATGGATCCCTCATAATGGATCATTCATACAGTATCCAAGACCCTATTATAAGCTTTTTGTAAACAGGATTCTCAAAACAGATTGAAAAACCACAAAGTTTCTAAAAATTATGCAGTTTAAATGCATCACTGTTTAGCAAATAAAATCATTTTAATGCTTTGTACATGGGTGTTCATAAAAAAGACATCTTAAATCCTGATCTAAAATACAAACACACACACAATATATATATATATATATATATATATATATATATATATATATATATATATATATATATATATATATATATATATATAATGTATTTATTTATTTATTTATTTATTTATTTATTTATACTTTAATGTTTTAATCACTTACATTTTTGCATTTCTGGTAGTTTTTAAGCACTCTTTCATAGTGTGTGGAACTAGGCAAGTAGTTTCATACTGAAAGTTGTCTGCTGTAGTATACTGTAGGTATAATAATAACATAATGGTATATTTATACAGCCATGACAATGAAGAGGACAACGAAGAGCAGATGAAAGAGAATGACAAAGCAGGTGAAGAGAACAGGTAGGAATGGGCCAAGAAAGATAACAGATTGGAGTACTGCAGAATTAAAGTATAAATAGTGTGAAATATCTGGTTCATTTACTCAGCCATGAAGATGAAGAGTAGAGAGAGAAAGCAAATAAGTCAAGAGGAGGTGAAGAGAGCAGGTAGGAGCTACCACACAGGATACTATGACTTAAAGGGGTCATGACATACATTTACCATTTTAATGTGTTTTCTGATGTACACTTATAAAGTAAGTTACTGTTTTTGTGCACCAGAATTACAAAATGTTTTTTTATAGTGCAGTGACCTCTTATTTGTCAAAAAAAAAAATCAAGTGAAATTTAATTCATCTTGTCATAACCACTTTAAACAATATCAAAAAACATACATTTGGGATTGATGATTTAAGGTGAAATATCTGGTTCATTTACTTAGCCATGAAGCTGAGAAGCACAATGAAGCAATGATAGAAAATGAGTTCAGAGCAGGTGAAGAAAACAGGTAGGTAAAGGCCATACAGGATTTTATGACTTATACAGTATAAAGAAACATGTAGGAATAAGTTATTGTAGCGTTAAGAAACAAAGTTTGTGAAACATCTATTTTGTTTACTCAGTTGTGAAGATGAAGATACGTCATAATCCACGGCAACGGTCACATTTTTAAAAATGGCCCTTGATGTGGAAAAGTGCTTTGCACCACGCCAGGGTCTAAGCATACGTACTGTACACACTTTTCCTTGTCAGAGTTATATGGAAATCTAAGGTCGTGTCTGATTGGTCCAGGGGGGTGTTGGTACATGTACAGATTACTTAACATGCCTATTATCTCAAATTCTAAGTTTTCCTTCTTCTTTAAATGAGCTAAAAGCCATTGTGTCCTTCAAGATTCCCCTTTGATTCCAATTTGGGATAAAGGACTTATCTCTGTGTTTTTTTTTCTTTCTCTTGTTCAGTTTTCTTCTAATTGTATAGACATGCCTAAGACTTGGGCTACATTTGTTCATTTCTCTCTGCTTCTTTGAGGTGCCCTTTCCTATCTTGATTTGGGTCATTCTTTCCAATAGAAAGTCCCTAATCCACTGATGCTTTCAGCCATTTATACCCAATTTGCACAGCTTAATTAATAATCCTGCACTAAACATTATATATGCATTTTCAGTATAAAAAAAGTCAGCCACTACACTTCCTTTGCTGATTTGTGCTTTTTATTTCATGCTTTAAGCATAACGATGATTACATAATATTTCATATAGTAAATAAGATCTATAATAAGTCCTTCTGATGTTGTGTCATATCGATGCTTTGTTTTCGGGTTTGGGCTTTTAAAAATTTGTCAATCAAAATGTACTTGTCGGGCTCGGGGCGAATTCTGTCAGGCCCAACATTTAAGGCCTGATTACAGCTCTGTTTCTCTGTATAATGTGTTATTCCCTATTATTTACTACTAGTCTTACTCTTGATCTTAGTGCTGCATTCGACACTATAGATCATGATATTCTCATAGATCGCTTACAAATTCACATTGGTATTCAGGGACAGGCGTTAAAATGGTTTAAATCCTACCTGTCTGATCAATTCCATTTTGTAGATCTGAATGGAGAACAGTCTGGTGTAATGCCAGTGAAATATGGGGTGCCACAAGGGTCAGTTTTAGGACCTCTGCTGTTTTCAATATACATGCTTCCCTTGGGTAACATCATTAGAAGACATGGGATTTTCCGTTGTTATGCTGATGATACCCAGTTATACATCTCCACAAAACCCCAAATTACCCAAATTATCTAGACTAACTGAGTGTATTCAAGATATAAAAGATTGGATGACCGATAATTTTCTTTTATATGACCGATAATATCTCTGTCTTATCTGAATTTACTAAATTCAGATAAGACAGAGATATTACTTATTGGCCCAAAAACCAGTACACAACAGCTCTCACAATTCAGCCTGCATTTAGAAGGATGTACTGTTACCACCAGCTCGACAGTGAAAGACCTGGGTGTAATATTAGACAGTAACTTATGCTTTAAAAATCATATCCCCAACATCACAACAGCCTTTTCCACCTTAGAAATATTGCCAAGTTTAGGAACATTTTATCTGTATCTGATGCAGAAAAGCTGGTTCATGCATTCATGACCTCCAGACTGGACTACTGTAATGCATTACTGGGTGGCTGTGCTGCATCCTCAATTAACAAGCTACAGTTAGTCCAAAATGCAGCCGCCAGGGTTCTCACTAGATCCAGAAAATATGATCATAGAACCCCAATATTATCATCCCTGCACTGGCTACCTGTTCAGTTTAGAATTAATTACAAAATAGCATTACTTACGTACAAGGCTCTAAACGGTCTACTGTAGCTCCCACACACCTAACCAGTCTTCTGATACGGTACAATCCACCACATTCCTTAAGATCAGAAAACTCCGGGCTACTAGTAGTTCCCAGAATATCAAAATCTACAAAAGGAGGTAGGGCTTTTTCATATTTAGCTCCAAAACTTTTGAATAGCCTTCCTGACAGTGTTCGGGGCTCAGACACAGTTTCCCAATTTAAAAGTAGACTCAAGACGCATCTCTTTAATCTGGCATACACATAATTTATTTCTTTACCTCATATTCCAGTACATCTATTCTGAATGGCAACTACGCTAATTCTTTTCACCTGCTCTTTATTTTTCCACCCATCCCGAGGCATCTGGAGATTGTGCCAGCTTCAGTAGGCAGAGGCCAACCCTGCGAGGTTCCTGAGGCATCCAGAGAAGGACCTGCTCCAGCTAGATTCTTCTTCATGTTGGTTTGGAACTACACATGCTGCTCCTGAGCTCCCAGTGATCCAGAGCCCATCTGTTATCACCCAGATGAGGATGGGTTCCCTGTTGACTCTGGTTCCTCTCAAGGTTTCTTCCTATTGCCATCTCGGGGGGTTTTTCCTTGCCACTGTCACCGTCACCCTTGCCTTGCTCATCAGGGACGATCTCATTATCTAGACACATCTTTCTTACACATATATACACTTCCATAAATTTTATTTTCTTTTTCTTTTCATTTCTGTGAAGCTGCTTTGAGACAATGACCATTGTTAAAACGCTATAGAAATAAAATTGAATTGAATTGAATATTTAGTGGATATTGGATGCTATTGGTCTATAATTGTTTGGATCTGTACGGTCCTTTCCTGGTTTGCATATTAGTAAGATGCCAACTTTTTTCAGCATTGTGGCAGTTTCTCCGTCTCCCATATTTTGTTGGAGAGCTCCTGTAATGTGTCCTTGAATACTTCACTAAGGTGACTTATCATTGTTTAACAAATCTGTTCCTTGCCTGGTGATGACATCTTAGGTTCCATTTCTCCCATACTTTTTGGAGAGCTCACGCAATGTGTCCTTGAATACTTCACTAAGGTGACTTATCATTGTTTAACAAATCTGTTCCTTGCCTGGTGATGACATCTTAGTTTCCGTAAGAGCTCAATTCAGTTCTGATAGAATGGAATGGAATATTTAGCAGATCATTAATGTCTTCATCACACTGCAATAGTTCTTCATCCTCTGCTCTTGTAACCTTCCTTTTGCTGTCTTTAACAAATGTAGTTTAAGCTGTGGATTTTTACAGATGTTCTGCATAATAGTTCTGCTTTCCTTCATCTGATGCTACTGTTGTTTCATTAGCAGTTAAGGCTGGATATCAGTATTTCTCTTTTAATCCCATTCATCCATATCATTCTCTATATTTTGTTCATTTCTGTGTCTTGTCCCATAGGGCTACAAAATACCCTCAAAGTTTTCTTTGCATTTTAAATTGTTCTTCTTAAATCTTTTATATTCAATTAAACTCTAAAAACTCTGTTATGGTTAGTATTTTAAAAGCTTAATTTTGAGATATAATCACTATAACATTTCTTTGTCCACAAAAGTGTGCCCTGCGATGAATTGGCACCCAGTCCAGGGTGTATCCTGCCTCGTGCCCTAAATCTCCTGGGATAGGCTCCAGGCTCCCCGCGACGCTGAATACAGGATTAAGCGATAATGACGATGAGTGAGTGTCCACAAAAGTGATGTTTTCTGACAAGGTTGTTTAGGAAATTAGAAACTACACACAGCATTGTTTTGGGTTATGTTCCTTGTTGACAGCTGAAACATATAAATCACTGCAGTAATTCTCCAATGGAAGGCTCCTTCCTATTTGCTTAGTTACATCCAGGTGATAAATCAGGGGTTCTGATGCTTTCAAGTCGTGGTGAAGCAGAGGGGTCTGGTGTTTCCAGTAGAATACACTTTTGAACATTAAATTACACATTCTCTTAAATCAGATTTTATCTTAGTCCAAAAAACACACGTCCAGCAAACTCACAGGTGCCATGCAGAGTTGTAGAATTATAAATTGTAATAAGGAAAAAATCTGAATGCATGTGGGTCTGCATTGCCAAAGAACAATGAATAATTTTGTTGATGTATCTACCGTGTGTGTGTGTGTGTGTGTGTGTGTGTGTGTGTGTGTGTCCTTCCATGTACTTTATATCCATCTTCAATTACATATATTATACAAATGTTTTTTGTGCAAACAATTATGAGGCATATCCTTGATGATCACTGGCTCTGACCTTTGAAGTGTCTTTTCAACTTCACTGTACATGTATTCAAATGCTCTCATCTGCCTACTGAGAGACAAATGTGGTGATGACCTCAAAGTCTTCTTGGAAAGACCAGATGAGTTAGACCTTGAGAGAAACAGTTCCACTTGTTTGAGTCGTGTGACAATTATTGGGATATTTGGGGAATCAAGGATTGGAAACAGTTTTGGTGAGTCTAGTACTTTTTCTTCACACTGGTAAACTGGAGAGGCACAAGTGAAGATCTTCAGGAAACAAACTTGTTCTGTACTGTATACTGTAATATTTATGTCTGAAATATTTACAAATAATGTCTAGATACATACAATGCAACAAAAACTTATTGAAGGATTTGAATAAAAACAGAGTACTGCAAAATTGACATGCTTCAAAGTTACATTGCGGAGGTTGTGGTATCTCAAGCTGAAGTAAGAGCTACTCTTTGTGAAGTTGTGGAGGACCAGTTGCTGCCACGTAGAACCACCACTGATTGTAGCATAAAAGGACTTTGTCCAATATGATATGTTTTGTTAAATACTTACATATTGCGAACAAAGTTGGTTATTTGTGTTTTGAGAAAGATGTAGAATTTCTGTACTGTTTTATCAGTGTAATCCTAACATCTGCTAGAATGTTACACCATGTCTTCTAAACTCTTCATTTAAAAGAACAGCAGTAGAACATCAATCTTGTTCTTACCTTTACCGGGTTGTTTATGCTGTGACTTCATGTCAAAAGAAACAAAAACTCAGTAGTTGAAAATATTGCATCTCCTGGGAAGGGATTTACTTCACTTTCTCAAGTAAGGCAGGACAACAGTAAAATAAATAAATGAATAGGTTGATTGATTAATAAAAATTGTATGGTAAAAGTATTTTCACCTCTTGAGGCTCTTCGCCATGAATGGGAGGGCGGACAAGCCTCACTTTTCAAGACTATTTATAATTTTAAGACCAAAAAGCCAATAAGCATCCATGCTGTCTGACTCTCTCTCTATGCTGTCTTAAGGTAATAAATGCCTTGATATATGCCTTTACAGTAGAAAAAAAAACACAGTTACTCCATTTTCTTTCATGTCTAAGACTTCAGTTGCCTTGAGGTGATGAATTTTTACTCCACAAAATTACGTGAGCATCTTGATTTGGTTCGTTCTTTCCAATACAAAGTTCTTAAGTCACTGATCCTTTCAGCCTTTTACACCCAATTTACACAGCTTAATTAATAATCCCTCATTACACCTTATATATGCCTTTTCAGTATGAAAAAAGACAGCTACTACACTTCCTTTTTGCTTTTCTTAGTTCATGCTTTAAGCATAAAAATGACACCATATTTATATACCATGTTTAATATATTAAATAAGATTCATTTATTATTTTGTTGATATTGGATGTTGAACCTATTGGTCTATAATTGTTTGGATTTGTTTAAAGTGTCTTTTCAACTTCACTGTACATTTATTCAAATGTTCTTATCTGGTCCTGGTCCTTGCCTAATGATGACAGCTTGGTTTCCATGAGAGCTCAATTCAGCTCTATTAGATATAATGGAATATTTGGCAGATCATTAATGTCTTAATCATGCTGAAATACTGTAGTTCTTCATTCTCTGTTCTTGTAACCTTCCTTTTTGCCCCTTTCACTAATATAGTTTAAGCTGGGGATTTTTTACAAAAATTTCTGCATCATATTTCTGCTTTTCTTCATCTGGCGCTACTGTTGTTTCATCAGCAGCAAAGGCTGGATATCAATATTTCGCTTACAATCCCATTCATACTTCTCATAATTTCCCATATTTTGTTCATGTTTGTGTCTCTTCCCACTGGGCTACAAAATATCTTCAAAGTTTACTTTGCATTCTTAATTGTTCTCCTTAAATATTTTATATTCAATAAAAACATTTCTTTCTCCACCATGGCACAACAGATTTTTCCTGCTTAACATTTACTATAGAATAGGCTGGTTTGCACCCTCTAGAATGACCCACAAACAAAGTCCATTTAACTCATTAATATCTCAGTATTACAGTTTTTTTTTTGCATCCCCTGGAAAGGGATTCACTTCACTTTTTTATGCAAGGTAGAATAACAGAAACAAAATAAAAATAATTCATTAAGTAATAGATTATTTAAAAGGGTTATAATAAAATCAATAACACTTTTTACCATAAATGGGAGGAGAGACTCACCTCACCTCTCAAAACTATTTATTATTTAAAGACCAAAAAGCCACTAAGCATCCACGACTTATCACTGTTTAACAAATCTGATCCTTGCCTGGTGATAACATTTTAGTTTTCACTTCTCCCATACTTTGTTGGAGAGCTCTTGTCCTTGTTTGTGCAACATTTCTGTTTCCCTTCATTTGGCTCTACTGTTGTTTCATCAGCAGTTAAGACTCACTCACTAACTCACTCATCATCTATACTGCTTATTCCTGTATTCAGGGTCGCCGGGGCTCAAATTCAAATTCTAAAAATTCAAATTTTATTTGTCACATGCACAGTCATACACAGTACGATATTGTCAGGGATCACCCCTAGAGGGCGCCAAAGCGCCCACAGACTCCATTTTGTGTTTTGTGTTCATTTGTAGTTTTGGTGGACTCCATGTCCCAGAATGCACCTCGGTCAGGTGATGTGGCGCTCACCTGAACTGAGGTTGCTAATTAGTTTTGTTATAAATGTTCCTTAGTTCTATGTAGTCTTGTCTTGCATCTGTTCGTTTGGGTTACTGTTTGTTTTGGTATGTTGTTTGGTTCTGTGTTCTTCCTTCTCCCTGTTCTCTGGGTTCTCCCTAGCTCCATGTTCTCCTGGTTTGTCTGTCTCCTAGCCTGTCTGTATCTCAGTCTGTGTGTAATGTCTAGTCTGTCATGTTTAGTTTCCTCCTGGTTTAGTTTGTCATGTTTATAGTTTGTAAGTCCTGTGTTTAAAGTTCATGTTCTGTTCCTTTTGTTCCCATTGTTTCTTGTCTTCAATAAACCTTTTTGATCACCTTCACCTCTGCTATGAATGCCATTCCTTCATCCGACAAACAGTAACCGTTACAGATATGCAGTGAAATGCGTAGGCAACTGCCTGTGACCTTAGAATAAAGAAATGAATATAACAGAGAAGTAGAAATAGACTTAAGTAAGAATAAGATAATAAAAATATATGTACAGTAAAAATATACAATTTCCAATAAGAAAAATATAGAAAATAAAAAAATGTATGAAAAATATAAGAAAATATAAAAGAATAAGAAAATAAGAAAAACATGGGTGCAAATGTAGAAAAATATGTATACAATATAAGGAATATAAGAGAGCCTAGGTGTACAGTATAGAGAATATGGGCTATAGAGATGTCCATGGGGTGTGCAAGTATGCTGTAAAGTAAAGTGTTTTGTACTTAAAGTAACTTGTGCTTTTTTATAGAATAAATAGTAATGTAGTGTGCAATGGTTGTCCTAAGAGTCCAGAGCGAGTGCAAGATAGATGAGTGTGGATGTGTAAAGTGCGTCAATCAGTACATTTGGTGCGCTGGTTGAGAGACCGTATTGCCTGCGGGTAGAAGCTCCATTTCAGTCTCTCTGTATTGGCCTTCAGGGAGCGGAATCGCTTTCCTGACCTCAACAGAGAGGAGGTCACTTGATGGACAGGAGTTCCAGGTTGGGTGTGCAGGAGCGTGCGAGAGGAACAACGCTCGCGCTGCTGCACCAGCTGTTGTTCACCATTAAACACACGCCGCCTCCCCTCGTCTTCCCCGAGTCCCGTGTGCTGTCCATGCTGTGAACCGAGAAGAACTCGGCCGGCTGAATGGCGTGGTCCGACACCGCTGGGTTCAGCCATGTCTCAGTGAAGCAGAGGAGATTGCAGTCCCGAATGTCTGTCTGGAACTTTATCCTGGCCCTGAGGTCATCCAGCTTGTTCTTCAGTGACTGGACGTTAGCGAGCAGGATGCTAGGCAGAGGTGTGCGGTGTGCACGGGCTCTCAGCCTGTTCCTGACGCCAGCTCGTTTCCCTCGGGGCCGCCGCTTCGCGCCGCGTCCTTTGTTTTCCCTCAGGATCTCACTCGGCCAGCTCGGATCCGGAGTCAAAAACGTCGAATTGTGAGTACATTGTATACCAGTAGAAATAAGAGTATTTCTATCGTACCTAATGCACTCAATTGTGATGAATTACCCGGTTTAAAGTTATCGAAAATTAACATAAAAAGTAAAAACAAGTTAAAGTAGGTCGGAGCAGTCGTTACGGCAGCCAACCTTACCGGCGCCATCTTTTCACATCCCAGGCCAATCACATCCCAGGCCAATCCCAGGAGGCTTAGGGCACTAGGCGGGGTACACCCTGGACAGGATGCCAATCCATTGGAGATTCACACACACTTATTTACACACTATGGGCAATTTGTGAATACCAATCAGCCTGCAGTTTAGACTGGATATCAATATTTCTTTGTCAATCCCATTCATCCTTTTTATCATTACCCATATTCTGTTGATTTCTGTGTCCCACTAAGCTACAAAATATCCTCAAAGTTTCTTTGCATTTTTAATTGTTCTCCTTCACAAACAACTGGTGTGTGTCTTTATTGTTCATCAGCTTGGGTCCTGTGTGGCGATTTGTTAAGTTTTAAGATGAATTAAACTAAGAAGTATTATTGCTTTGTGTCTGCCACTCTTTGATACATTTACCGGGGGATTATGCAGTTGCACACATACAGTTGGCAATAGTATT
>JAAGKR010014502.1:0-10000 GCA_011419295.1 Clarias macrocephalus
CCTGTGGAACCTGTGGAGACTGTGGAACCTGTGGAACCTGTGGAGATTGTGGAGACTGTGGAGACTGTGGAACCTGTGGAGACTGTGGAACCTGTGGAGACTGTGGAACCTGTGGAACCTGTGGAACCTGTGGAGACTGTGGAACCTGTGGAGACTGTGGAACCTGTGGAGATTGTGGAGACTGTGGAACCTGTGGAGACTGTGGAACCTGTGGAACCTGTGGAGATTGTGGAGACTGTGGAACCTGTGGAGACTGTGGAGACTGTGGAGACTGTGGAACCTGTGGAACCTGTGGAGATTGTGGAACCTGTGGAAAATGTGGAGATTGTGGAACCTGTGGAGACTGTGGAGACTGTGAAGCCTGTGGAACCTGTGGAACCTGTGGAACCTGTGGAGACTGTGGAACCTGTGGAACCTGTGGAGACTGTGGAGACTGTGGAACCTGTGGAGACTGTGGAACCTGTGGAGACTGTGGAGACTGTGGAACCTGTGGAGATTGTGGAGACTGTGGAACCTGTGGAGACTGTGGAACCTGTGGAGACTGTGGAACCTGTGGAACCTGTGCAGACTGTGGAGACTGTGGAGACTGTGGAACCTGTGGAGACTGTGGAACCTGTGGAGACTGTGGAACCTGTGGAACCTGTGGAGATTGTGGAGACTGTGGAACCTGTGGAGACTGTGGAGACTGTGGAGACTGTGGAACCTGTGGAACCTGTGGAGATTGTGGAACCTGTGGAAAATGTGGAGATTGTGGAACCTGTGGAGACTGTGGAGACTGTGAAGCCTGTGGAACCTGTGGAACCTGTGGAACCTGTGGAGACTGTGGAACCTGTGGAACCTGTGGAGACTGTGGAGACTGTGGAACCTGTGGAGACTGTGGAACCTGTGGAGACTGTGGAGACTGTGGAACCTGTGGAGATTGTGGAGACTGTGGAACCTGTGGAGACTGTGGAACCTGTGGAGACTGTGGAACCTGTGGAACCTGTGCAGACTGTGGAGACTGTGGAGACTGTGGAACCTGTGGAGACTGTGGAACCTGTGGAGACTGTGGAACCTGTGGAACCTGTGGAGATTGTGGAGACTGTGGAACCTGTGGAGACTGTGGAGACTGTGGAGACTGTGGAACCTGTGGAGACTGTGGAGACTGTGGAACCTGTGGAACCTGTGGAGATTGTGGAACCTGTGGAGATTGTGGAGCCTGTGGAACCTGTGGAGACTGTGGAGATTGTGGAGACTGTGGAGACTGTGGAACCTGTGGAGACTGTGGAGACTGTGGAACCTGTGGAGACTGTGGAACCTGTGGAGACTGTGGAGACTGTGGAACCTGTGGAGACTGTGGAACCTGTGGAGACTGTGGAGACTGTGGAACCTGTGGAGACTGTGGAACCTGTGGAGACTGTGGAACCTGTGGAACCTGTGGAACCTGTGGAACCTGTGGAGACTGTGGAACCTGTGGAGACTGTGGAGACTGTGGAACCTGTGGAACCTGTAGAGATTGTGGAGACTGTGGAGACTGTGGAACCTGTGGAGACTGTGGAGACTGTGGAACCTGTGGAGACTGTGGAGACTGTGGAACCTGTGGAGACTGTGGAGAATGTGGAGACTGTGGGTTTACAGCAAGTGACTCACTAGAAAATCAATCACAGCATGAGTTTTAAACGTATTGGCAAGTTGCATAGTTCCATTACTACATACACAACTGCAGACTGATCTCTCCATTGTGACAGAGACTGAGCGAGGTGGAGTTATAGAGTCTGGCAAAATCATACACAAAATTTACTCAGAAAAATATATATATATATTACATACATTTTTTTTATTATTTGTGCTTTTAAACACCTCTGAGAAACAAGACACAAATTATTAATTATCTCTCATTTTTCCTCAAAACTACCACAACAACTAGTTTCACCCTTGTTTTCTTCAGATTTTCTCTGGTAGCGATGGACAATTGAACTAACTTTCTTTTCAATCCAATAGCAAGTAATATTAAAGCAGCTAATTTATTTACTGATACTTAGAAAATCCTTGGTTGCATAAAAACAGGAAAGCTCTGTGATTTCTGTAGTGAAAATCTGCACATGTAGGATCAAAAATTTGTACTTGACAGCTTTTTGCACTAGTATGCAACTATTCGATTTCTCTATTTTGTTTCCATTTTTAATATGAGCAACTTACATAACATTTTATATACTATGAGATGGTATGGTGATAGAAGAAAATATAGATGACGTTTGTTGGCAAAGTTTGTTTGATATTACAAAATTATATATATATATATATTGACCATTGACAAAAGTTCTTAAATCTTAAGACAATACAACTATACTTGAAGCACTTAACATAATGGTGACAGTCTCTTAGGGTCATGATGGATGCACCTGCACCCCTGCACCAGACCCCCTCCTCTCTATAGGCTGCTGATGGTTTCTTTGTCTTCTGATTGAGTAGAAGTTTCACTTTCAGTCATCTCTGGTGCAGGACAATGTCTCACCTCAGACAGCAGGTGGCACTCTTGTTGCATGTTTCCCAGTTTTTGTTTTAAAACAGACAAATTAAAACTGTGAATCTGCTTCTGCTTTAGATGTTTAGTTAAGCTCCTCTTAGGACAAGGGGAGGATACACAGTGGTAAGACTGTTTGTGAGTAACAACAAATCACTGAATATTTGTTTTCCTTTTCCTGTCTGTGTAGAGTGCTTCAGTATTCTAACCACTAGATGGCGCAGGATCAAAGCAGACTTCTTGCATTTCCATGCACACTGCACAGTTCATCATACCCACATGGTGCTTTAATAATCTGATGTGCTTTAAATCATGAGTTAGTTGTGGAAGGAAGTGGCTTGGTGGAGTGTTGGGAGAGAATGTTCATGCTAACAGATCGGTGAAGACATGTAGGAGATAATTCCTCCCCGTCAGCACAGGATGAGGTTCTGTATGACTGTGGACATCACCAGCATGACTGTAGTGTGTTAGGAGTCCTCACGCTGTAATATACAGGGAAACGCTTTGGACGTTTAATCCACGGGTGTTTGGTTCTCCTCCATGAGTCTATTTGTAGACAGATGTAACTCCATCCAGTCACACTCTTGGCCTATTTCCTAAAGGCTGGGTTCCACCATGTACAGGTGGCTGAAAAGTAACTAGGCATTAAAATTGGCACTAAAGTCCATATTTCTAATACAAATGTATAGAAACAATCTGTATATGTACTTTATTACATACCGTAGGAAAATGAAAGCAAATCTTTACATTTCAATGTAGGCACCAGTGGTGTCGACCAGTTTAGTCTACTGGAGGAAGTCGCTAGAGATATTGCTGAAAACCTCCAGAATCTGTGCCTCCAGTGTGCGAGGCTTTGTCCTCTACACCTCCCCCTTTTTGTAGCTTTACAGGAAATAAAGCACATGGGGAGAGAGCTGGAGTCCTCGGTGGCCGTTTCAAAATGCCGCTTTAACCACAGTAAGAGCAAAATGGGGTGACGGTACCGATGATACTACAAGTTCTGCAGCAGTTAAACATGCTGGGATACATTTACACCAACCCTGGAGTTCTGAACCTGTAGAACATCTTTTTCACTCCAGTGTGACCCAGAGGACGTACAGGATCTCTGTATTCATTTTGTTTTCACGCTTCCACAACACCTTGCCGTTATTTTCCCTCCAGGACCACTTCTCTTGTCACCAACCAGTTCTCACTTCCTCCACGGCCACACGTATGGCTTGAGTCAGTCTTAGACCCAGCCTGCTCTGTGCATCTCCCCATCTTCATAGATATACACAGCAGTCAGGTACAGTAAGCTCACACTCTTGAACATGAAGGACTGGTGCTTCTCACAGGGGTTGCTGAAGGGTTGCTGTTCCTGAGGTTTCTCTGAGATAACGACGGAGTGCCGTGTGATACACCGTGTTGAGGTATTCTGGTCCATGTGTACTGTTCTCCATTCACCATTAACGGCAGCCCCGGACTAGCTGATAAGACTGATAAGAGACCACTGGCCAAGTTATTCACACTAAACCACGGATGTTCAGGTTCGAGGGCGCTGGTGAAGGGTGGGGTTTTGTTCTGTCACTGAGTTGATTGAAGGTCCACGCTGATACGGTTATCCCATGGATACAGCAGTTGTTGGTCTGTAAAGTAACCTTCCGGTTTTCTTCTTAATAAAGATGAAGCAGGCAGAAAGTTGCTGTTAAAGGGTTTTACTGATGCTTCATGCAAACCTTTCGAGGTTGAGGTTCACCTGCCGTTAACATCAGCCATGTTCTCATGTTCTCATCAGCCTGTAGATCCAACCTCATGCACTCGATAAGACTCGTCTACACCTGGTGAATACAATAAAGAAAAACAACGCAGGAACAACGCCTCAACATTCCACATGTTTATCACACCAGACTTCATCATCATCATCATCATCATCATCTTTATAACTCCACTTAAATGATTTGGTGGTACAAGTCAATGAAGCTGCTTTATTTTATCGGTTTATCAAAGTGGTTTTAAAGACTTTCATACGATCAGATCAGCCATAGGAGCCGACACCAACAACACGTATACACAACGCTAAGCTGAAATCGATTTTATTTTTAATGATCTAATGATAAAACTAGGCTGATGATGGGTTCCGACCAGTGTTTGTAATGTCGCAGGTTAGTGTTTCAGCTAGCGTAGCTTTTAGACAGACGGTGTAAAGACGCAGTGCGAGTGGAAATGTGACGAGAACATCCGAAACAACAATATTTCCTCAGATGTGTCCCTAAATTATCTATTGTACAATACGGGTGAAACTATATGTTAGCACAGATGGCTAATGTTTCAGTAGCCTTTGGATTGGAAATCCTAAAACATTACACATGATACACCCGTGAACAGACGTGTCCATATAAATACTAGAGGTTTTGTTCTGGTAAATACACCCTAGAATTTGGGAAGGTCACATGATGTTACAGAGGCGCCATGTTTAATAGCAACGATAAACAGCTGAATATTTTTTCACTCTTTTTTTACTTTTTCTTTGTCTGTGTGGTTCATTGTTGAAACTTGACACGATGAAACATTTTGGTTTCCGTGCACACGTCACAGTTAATCAAACAGTCCTGGGTTAGTTCACTATCAAATAGTTCTATAGTGAATAGGTTAACTTTAGGTTATTTAGCAAAAGAAAAATTTTATATGATAAATGAAACCTTTTGAATAAAAACACCATTAACAGCAATATGTACAATTCACAAAGAGTGATTACGAGAAACATAACACATGTCAACTGTACAGTTTTCCAGTCGTGCATCAGTTAAGTTAGTTACATTAATCCTTTATTAGTCACATGTGCGTTACTGCAGAGTGAAATCGCCTTGTTGCATTTCTCAGCATTGTGATGGTCAGAGCCCAGGCTCAGGGTCAGACAGGGTTAAGGGCCTTACTCAGGGGCCCAACGGCGGACACCTGGTGGAACTGGGGCTCGAATCGCTGGCCTTTTGTTGTCTATATGTTTATATGTATATTTAAATGTCTATCTGTGTTTGCACTGCAAACTATAATATATATAATATAAGAAACTAACAATGTTCTTGATTCAGATTACTGAATCTCATGGCCGAGTGGGTTACAATCATAAACTGTCGACGGGAATATCCACCTTCCAGCAATATTGCGCCCCCTGCTGATGGATATGTGTCAAGTGAAACCCAAACTGCATTTATTATTTCTCATTACGTTTCTAGAATTAAACTAAATCATGTACACAAACAATTACAAACATATTTTTAAAGCTGGTCAAAATGTACTGATCATAAGGACTCACACGTCGCTATCACAAACCGCATATTCTTATGGATATATGTAAATATTATCCTAATAAGATGGAAACCGTTATCCACACTTATGACCAAACAAGCCAGCTGTGTGTGTGTGAGCCTGTGACTGGAAGTGGAGTCCAGTGACTGGTGGCTCATTCGTATGTTGTCCTTCTGCTGAGCAGCTCGATCCTCATCAGTGTGCAACTCAGCCCCACTCCGCTCAGCCCCCGACCTCCCCGTTCCTCTTCCTGGTTCCTGGTTACATCGATTCATTAATCCTTAACACTCATTAATACTTCTTATCATTTTTCAACAGCTGTGATCTTTCATTCTGTCTTCCAGCGGCTGCACCTCGCTCCGTAACTCCGCAGTAGATTTCTTCAGAACGTTCCTCCTTTGGTAACTCAGCCATGTCCCTGTACAGGAATGAGGGATCCTTCAATATCCGTAATGTCCCTGGAGTTTGGCTGAAGCAGCTCTCTTACAGCACCTGAGTGATGCTTTCCTGCATCTCACTCGCTGTAGGATCCAACACTTGACTAACAGAAGGATGACCTTCTTAATGTAGATATACGGGGCTGCCTTTTACATGGTGTGTTATGGGTGAAGAGGATTAATGCATATATGAAGGCATCTTGTTCATGTTTCACACAGAAGGAGTTTTGTGATAAAATTGGAGATGGGTTTCGGCAGTATAAGGTCTGTATGTGGTATCAGTCTGTATCAGTGCATGATTGATCGATTAGGCCAGAAAATGCATAAGATCGAAACAATAATAAATTCTATCTAGGACTACATGTATTATTTTATTAACAGTATATTCATCCGTGATCAGCTCCGAGACATTTGTCGTACAGTGTTTGGTATAAAATGATAAAGAACCGTCCATCAGCACATTACAATATAGACCTCTGTCTTTCCAGCCTAAAAAAAGACGTTTTATTTCCTAACTTAGGAGGAATAATGAAGCCTTTTCCCGATTATGTTTCTTCTCATCTAGCTCGTAATTTATTTGTCTCACCATTATTAGGATTTATGTCTGCAGTCACACTGGTTAGTTTTAGTTAGTTTTCTACCAGTGTCGCTGTTTCTCTCAGAATTTTGCCTGCTGGCAGTGTAGTGTGTGAATTGCATTTATGGTATAAATAAATAAATAAATAAATAAATAAATAAATAAATAAATAAATAAATAAGTCTTTCTCAGAAATCACTGGTTTAACTATTCAAGGCAATAAAGTGGTGTGTAAATGGCAATAAAAATGATCAGTAACATTTATTTATGCACATATAAACTTTTCTGATGATCCATATATAATAGTGACAACAGGTTTGTAACACGCTGGTCCAGCTCGCATTGAGATTTGCTATAATTTGATCATCAGACTGGCTTATTGTGGAATACGTAACCCAGCAGTGACCTTGTGAAGCTCCCAGTTACAGCTCTGGTCATTCTGATCTCGTGCTCCAGCCGAATTCTCGTCAGTGATCCACTCATCCATCCTGTACGTTTTTCGTGTTTAAGTTTAAGACTCTTTTCAAATGTAAATGGTTTCCTGGCGTGATTGAGGCCGTGAGATGATCAGCTCTGTGGTCCATGAATATCAACTTGCAGGTCATTAGTGAGCAGTGATATCAATATAAACCAATAATCTCTTACAGCAGCCTTTACTACACCAGGTCGGTGAGCTCCTATTAAAATACCTATTAAATTATGTTTCATTTACTCTGGTCATATTCTCACCAAGAATAATAATAATAATAATAATAATAATAATAATAATAATAACCAGTAAGGTGTTTCAGGTTCCTGTAGAGACATTTCTCCACCAGCTTTCGTACGATAAGAGTCTGTCGTCATAGAGATGGGTTCTAAACGTATGTCTTAACTATCAACACTTCAGCACTTTGTTGACTGATACCAGCATTAAGAATACAAATCTACACGGAAATCACTACCATCTTAATAGCTGAATATTCAGGACGTCATTATGCCGCTGTCGGTCCGAAAAGATAACCAAGTTACTGCTGAATGGGATTGTCGAGAAGAAAAAAAGAAAAAGTAAAACCTTTGTGTTTAATGTTGCTCTGGAGACTCCTGGTGTGAAGAGAAAAGGTAGAAATAGCAGACACAAGAGCGTCTAGAATGTCTAGACAATACAACTAGAAAACAACAAATGTGAAGAAGATGTAGAAAAGTAAAATGTAAGAAAATAACTCATTTAATCTCATTACTATTATTCATCACATGTACAGAACCAGAGGTGTGAGGTAAATGAGTACATTAGCTTCATACTGTACTTAAGGAAATATTTCACTTATTTGTACTTTACTTGAATAGTTTTATTATAAGATACTTTTAATACAATTCATTTACTACGCTCTATCCTACAGCAAACATCTCTGCTTTCACGTCGCCACACGTCTGTATGGTCGGGCCACCTGCTGTCTGTTGGGTATAAATTCTATGACGTGCTTTTCCTTTGAGAAAGCAGAAGCAGAGCTGGTTGCAGACAAAAATACACCTATAATAAACGAAACTTTACAAAATGGAAAACAAATTGAACAGCATTGAAACATTTGAATTGACTATAATAACAAATACAGAAATATAAATGCTGAAAAGGAGAAGCGCACTGTTAAAAAGACAAATAATAAATGTGTAAATAAATAAATACTCAGACAAAATTAAACTCATCATTAACTAAATAAAAGAAAAAAGAAAAGAAATTGGACGAATTAAAAAAGAATTAAAACATTTTAACTGACCATAATAACAAATACAAGTTAAAAGAATAAATAAGAGACATAGTAAATATACAATGTATAGAGCAAAACTGACAGAATAGAAATGAATAAATAATCATACAAAATGAAACTAAGCTTAAATTAAATAAGATAAGGATTTAAAATAAGATTTTAAAAAATTAACAAGACGTATAGTAGATATGCAGTTAAGCAAACCTGACAAATAGTAAATAAATAAATAACATTTAAACTAATCATAAACTTTCTTCTTTTTAATGTTTTATATGTTTAGACAATACAACAAGAAAACAACAAATTTAAGGAACATTTGTAAACCTGACTATAAGTAAATTAATTAATTAATTAATAGATAGATAAATAAATACAAAATTACATTCTGACACAAAATCAAACTAATAACTATGAAGTTTTTTTTTTTTTTTTAACTGGACGTCATTAAACGCTTTTAACGGTTACTTCCGGCATCGGTGTGACGCTGCGGCTCGGCTCTATAGGAATTTCCGGTGACGTCAGCGCGTCTGGACTCCATTAGAAGCTGCAGCTGTTTGGAAAGAAACAACAACAACAGAGCGAGCGCGAGAGCGACGCTCTTTTAGCCCTCATTCAGAGCCCGTGGACTCCATCAGCCTGCCCCGTTGCCCCCTTGTTCATTATTTTACCCTCCCTGCACACCCCCCCCCCCTCCTCCTTCTCTCCCCGGGAGCTGACGGTCTCCTGTCCCCGTATCCCTCGCGGGGCATCACGGGCTTCTCACCACGGCCGCTCTCGGCGAGGGAACTCTGGCCTCCGCTTCCTCCTCCTCCGACTCGGACACCGGCGGAGCGTCGCCGCCCCCGCGGAAGAAGCGCCGAGCCTCGGCGGCGGAGGGAGCAGGAGAGCCCGAGGCTTCAGCAGTAGCAGCAGGCCCGGCGGGCCTCTCCGCGGCGCTTTCCGCACGGACTCCCCCGCAGCCCCACGCCGTCCCCTTCAGCCGCAGCGCCGGTGCGATCATGCAGTCGAACGGGGCCGATCAGGGCCAGGACTCCGGGCTCGGCGGCCAGAACAGCGGGAATAGCGCGGGGAGCCGGGAGAACGGGGAGTGCTCCGGCGGCAGGGGGGAGCGCTCCAACGGGCTGAGCGTCTCCGGGAACAGCGCGGCCCAGCCGGGGGCCCCTGCCCTCCTGTCCCCCGGCTCGGGCTCCCTGAAGAAGCAGAAGCGCCTGTCCCAGTCCGAGGAGGACGTGATCCGGCTCATAGGGCAACATCTGCACGGGCTGGGGCTGAAGTAAGTGGTGTCGGTGCAGGAACACACCTCATAATACACACATCATCATCATCATAATAATAGTAATAATAATGTGTGTGTGTGTGTGTGTGAGTGACACAAACAAGGAGGGATGGGGAGGAAGGGAAACAGGGTCCATTTTGTACAATACACACTTTCTGTCTCACACACACACACACA
>JAAGKR010014503.1:0-5000 GCA_011419295.1 Clarias macrocephalus
GAGAGGGAACGCTGCAGATTAATATTACTGTATAACAGAATGACAGAGTACAGACACTGTATATCAGTTACTGTGCTCAAACCACTGCCATTTCTTACAATAATAATAATAATAATAATAATAATAATAATAATAATAAGCCGCTAGCGACCCACAGTAAACTAAAGAAATGCAGGTTTACAACGAAAACAACGAATTCCTTTAACACAATAAAATGAAATAAATTAAACATGCATTGTTTGATGTGTTTAATCAGCTTGGAGTCAATAGTTTATCAGGTTCTGTACTGAACAAATACAATCAATAAATGTATTATTATGGTTTAATCCCGACAGCTTCAGGCGCCAAGTTCCGTATGTTATGATCAACAGTTATATTTCCCCCTGGTGGTCAGTCAGGTGTACTGCAGGGCCCGACAGTAAGAGTGCACTGGCCAGTTCATCCTCCAGACTATAAACAGATCTTAATAAAAGGAAGTACAGGAAATAAAAATACGATTTCACAAAGAACACGCATGAATAACGACCAGGAATAGTCCTCGAAACGGTTATTTGTGGCGAGTCTGTGGAAACGCCTACACGCCGCTGAGTGTAACGCAGTCGGATATGACTCAGTGTTCATCAGGAAGAGACCAATTACAGAGGGAGTGAGCGGAGAATGAGTCTAATGTGCAGTGTTACATAAATACTGACACGGAGAGAGAAAGACGGGGAGAGAGAGAGAGAGAGAGAGAGAGAGAGAGAGAGAGAGAGACAGGAAGAGGACATGGCGGAGGCAGGGGCAGTCAGCGACCTCATCACGACCGCGTGTTCAAAATTCCGGCTAAATGAAAACACTCCAATGAAAAGAAAGAAAACCTATGCATGTCTGTAAACACCTGGTTTCCTGACACAAGTAGCAGATCTTTTATAAATATTATACACTATTCCGTTATAATGGTTTGAGAAGATCGTTTTTTGTTACCTGTGTCACTTTGATCAAACCTAAAATCAGATTTACAGCAGCAACCTCGGCGTACGAACACGCTGCCTCATGAACTCGCCTTAGAACTGAAATTTTGCAAGAAACGCATTTTTGGTGAACCATTTGTGTGTGTGCGTCCGGGAGTCGTTCAGCGGAAAGACAAGTTGAGCAAGTGTTTTTTTTTTTTTATTATTTCTTTTGTGTAAGATTTAGTGAAGACGCAGCACTGCGGGTCCCAAGAATGTCATCAAGGACGGTGACAAGAAGAAAAGGGAGACACTTTCAGTTTGTTTTTTAAAGCCAAGAGGAATCATAAATTAAGGTTAAGTGAGGTTTAATGTCTATTTATTTCATATTTTACTTCATTTACACGTCTTTTCTAAATGTTTTGATTGTTTTTTTCATATGCAGAAATATGATTATGGTGTTGGAAATTGGTAATATTGGTAATATTTTTGGGAGGTTGGAACAGATTATCCGTGTTTACATTATTTCCTATGGGACAATGCGTTTCACAGTACAACATTTCGCCTTAAGAACCCGCCTCGGGAACGTATTAAATTTGTATGCCGAGGTCCCGCTGTATTGTCAAAACAAATCACTTTCTTTCTTGTTCATTTGCTTATTTACTTTCTTATTTCTTTATTTCCTTCCTCCATTCCTACCTTCCATTACTCGACTAACCGTGTTGTAAATCAATGCTAACGTTACCCAACATTATCGGTGAAACTAACGCTACAATCCCAAAATCTCACAATTAGTGAAATGTCCATCATAAGATACCTAAAGATGAATCTGTTGATTTTATTGTTAACAATTAACGAACAATGAAAACAATTTTAGAAAAAAAGGAGGGATTTTTTACGTCTAACTTAGAATAACAGTGTTGATTGTTGCGAAAGTTCTGCTAATGCTAACGTATTCTCAGTAAAGTGTTCAGCAGCATTTATTTATTACGATAACATCATTCCGCCGTGTAGTCCACACTTGCCCCAACAGAACTTCTGAGTAGGCTTCAGCGGTGTTAGAAGGGCTTTCCTGCATAGAAGACGGGAAAAAAAGAATCCCTGTTTCCGCTCAGACGCTGTGGATGCTGTCGGCTGTAACGGGGGCAGATGGCGAGTCTGTGCCACGTCCGGGCTCTCAGCTGGACTTTTTGGACAGCCAGAGGGGTAGAGGGCGATGTTCTCAATGTCAGAGCTGTCAGCTTTTCCTATCATACATCAGGGTGCGAGCATGTGGTGTAGGCAGCTGGATGTGCTTCATGAGCAGAAGGTCGCGCCTCCGTGTACACAAACACACACTTCTTCTCAGAGGGTCGTATGGTAATGCTTAAAGCAGACTCACAACAGAATCTGTCCTCTTTATGCCTTGAGCCAAAGAATCAAGAAAAAAGTCTTTTTTTTTTAAAAACAGATACCGCACCTTACAAGGGATTTAACAAACGCAAACTAAGGTTTAGGACACAAATGTTCCAGTTTAAACTGAAAATTTAGCGTTAAACAGGCTTTGGATATTTTGTCCAGCCAAAAAATCTTCTCTTTATTACAACAAACATTTCAAACACAGGATTAACCTCACCAATACACACGGACGCTAATCAAACACGCAATGCGGTTATTTAGTGCGGAGAATTTATTGCACTTCAGAATTAAAGATAAAACACAAGTTTGTTCCTCCTCCTCTCCACGTCTGTCTCCACGTCTGTCTCCACGTCTGTCTCCACGTCTGTCTCCACGTCTGTCTCCACGTCTGTCTGGTGTACGAGTGCCACAACAATGAGAAGCCGCACTTTGACCGCTGCTGCTCCTACAGAGTATTAATAACGTGTTTTCATCCTGAATCTCTTCCATGTGACTGAATTCGAGCGTCTTCGTTGTGATCCTGAAGGTCGAGTCTCTCAGCACAGAACCACTGTCGCATTTCTGTCCGTATTTAGTGTCATAAATGAATAATTAAGCTTGTTGTTAAATTTAAACAGTTAATTCATGCTCAAGTGATACCAAATATTATTAATAGAAAGCGACAATCCTTTAAGCAGTCTATGTCTAAGTCACTGTCTCTCTGTACAGCAGAACTTTCTGTCTCACTTATTAACACACAGAAATCACATTCTGTAAGGTCGAGTATCTGACGCCTTGTTTACACTAAGTTGTCCTTCTTTGGTGCTCAGACAAATTCACTCCCTGTTCGGTAATCGGAGAGAGAATCACAGATGAGAAATGGAAAAAGTCGATCAGATAAAGATGAAGTTTTGTCTTAAAACGACTCCAGCGTGTTAAAATTCACTTATACCACGTCAGCGCTGTTATTTCAGCCAAAGTGAAAATATGAACTAATCCCAGTAAAAATATTCACTTTATCTTTTCTAATTAATATCTATTGGTGCAGGTGTTTGTTTACATTGAGACAGTAGCGCATTAGTAGATTATTTTAAAGTAGATTATTAAATCCCACACATAACTGTTCATAACATCACTTTTACTCCACATGTAGATTCACTGATGGTGCAGATTAAACTTCAGCCAGAGATCTGAGGACTGCAGGAGATTGACACATGTGCAGTATGCTGGCCAAACCTCTGGTTTATAATCTGGTAAATAACTGCTCATAACTTCACTTCTACTCAACGCAGATTTAACTTCAGGAAAATACTTAAGTACTGCTAAAAAAAAATTAATTCTGTCCAGCCAGTTTTGAGTGATGCTGTGGCAAAATCTGTCTGGGCAGACAGACATACATACAGACAGACAAACATACATAACAGACAGACAAACAGACAGACAAACAGACAGACAAACAGACAGACAGACAGACAGACAGACATACAGACAACAGACAGAATATTTTCAGGGGCTGGTTGCAGGAATTCCAACGTACCAACATACAGACAAAACCTCTCGTTTATTTATATAAATAGGATTAAAAACTAGTTGTTGCTAAGTGAGCTCCTGCATTGTCTAAAATTAATTTAGGATTAAACATGAATTAGTGTGAATCAAATGAATCGAGTCTGAATCACATCAATCCGTATATCAATGACCTCCCCTTGCCCTTCCAAACTCTTCAGTGCGTTGCCAGATTGAGATATTTAGCTCCTATACCAGGCCATGTTGGCTGCACATTAACACACAATGCTTTAGGCTAAGCTAGCCCAGCGTGCACGAGTTCATGACATTTCTATAGATGTGAAAAAAATTAACCTCGAAACAGGTACTTTGTCTCACTTTCCAGTAAAGAAGAAAAAAGCATGACCTCGCTCGGGTCACTGTGGGCCTAATGGTGTCATCATTTGTCTAGGTCTATTCATTGTTTCCTGATTTACCGCAGCGGTTACGCTTGTGTACACTGAGCTCGGTCAATTTTCACGTCATTATGAGCGAAAACATTTAGCTGCTCTCACATTCCCACTCAATAATCCGTCCATTTAAACCCAGTCCGGTCGGTGACGATCAATATTTACTCCTGTACCACGCTGAGCTCTTGTAATACACAACCAATCAGCCACTTCCTGTTCTGAGGGTAACCACGACAACCAATCGATATCGTTCATCTACCAATTCCACCAGTTCACCCAGACCTGATGAGGGAGCAGGTTAAAGGTGAAAGTGTTGACCGGGTTCCATCTGATATCAGACTCCGAGAGCCTCTAACCGTCGATCAGTGAAAGCTGTGGGAGATTTTCACCTTCAGAAACAAGAACCACTGAAATATCGGGGTTTTAGATTCATTCGCTCAATCTCGATTCTAGATTTGTGTAAATGCACTTCAACCCTTTCTTAAATAATCTGCTTAAAATGTACAATAGATACACACGTTTAATATGAAGATCTTTACACATACCAATAGGAATAGTTCTAACTAGAAGCATCAAATCCAAATCTGTTAAAATGTTATACACCAAAAAAGTCATAATATTGTCCTGAATCAAGCAACTAAAACTGAAACTGGATTAAGAACCGTCCAACACATTATTAAAGCCTGGAAAATCAACTTGACAGAAAAGTTGTGGTCAGAAAAACAATCTGAATGGAGAT
>JAAGKR010014503.1:10000-11639 GCA_011419295.1 Clarias macrocephalus
CAGAGGTTCCTTTTCATCACAGTCAAGAATGAGTCATAATTTAATATATAATACAGAGGAAACAGTATAAAGTCATAATGCTTTAAGTACAATACATAATACATAACGTTTAATCCATAAAAAACACAACTCGTTTAGAAAAACCTTTAAGATTCATAATTTAGAAAGTTTAACGAGGCAGAAGTTAAGATTAAAAATAAAATGTGTGTGTGTGTGTGTGCGCTTCACATACTTGAGCGTGGTCATCTCGGTGAGTGATGGCTGCGTGGCTTTGAGGTAGCTGGCTCGTCTCGCCTGCATCTTGGGCGACGGTTTGGGGCTTCCATCCGAGTCGCCGCTGTCGTCCTCGGCCATGGCTTTTACGTAACTGCCGCTGCGCATGCGTCTGCACGGGATGTCCTCTTCCTTGCCTATGGGGAAACCCCCCCACTCGTCCTGAGGCACCTGTGGGGTCAGAGGTCACATGCCATAACACAGAGCCTAAAAGACTCTCGGTGCGAGCTTCGGTATACCTTACGCCATATTTTAATCCCTCATGTACATAATCATGCGCACACACACTTATTACACCTTATACAGCTCTGTAAACACCTGATGATGGAAAATATTCACACCAATCGGAAGTGATCATTTATTATATACGTTATACACAATAATATAATATCTATATGCTCTGTCTGTGTCTGTGTGTGTGTGTGTTCTTGCCCACGCATATATACTGTACACTAAAACAAAAAGCGATAAAGTGCATTAAAATACATCCTAAACTTTGTCATATTTAGTTTCTCTTTCTTCTTTAAATATGACATTATTTTATATAATAATTGTTTTATTATATAACAATATTTTATAACTATTTTTATATATATACTTTTAATCCACATAGAAATATTTTAATAATTCTTTAAAAATAAAACTTTTAAAAATAATTTAAATATATATATTTTAAATTTGTGTACAGTAATAATTTTCAAATCCTCTTCCCTTTCATTATAGTATAATGCGTTCATAATAATATGTTAACATTGAATTAATTTTATAATTTTTAAATGATTACAACTTTTCAAATATGGTATTTAATTCATATTTATTATCATATTTTTATATTTTATCTATGTTTATTTAATAATTTTGGTAAAAGTGTTTTACTTAAAACAAATAAAACTGTGATATACAATTTACTTGAGGTAAGCAATAAAAATAAATATATTATAGCTTTTGCTGGAAAAATGTATACATTTTAATGATTCCTGTTAAAACAAAAAAATATCACAATTTGTTCTTTATTTTATTTTATACTGTTTTTTTTAGGGAACAAAAATTACTTTATACAGTAAAACTGTACATCCATGTCATTCACACACAGACACACACACACACACACACAGCATACACACACAGCATACACACACACACAGCATACACACACAGCATACACACACACACACACACCACACACACACACACAGCATACACACACACACACACACACACACACACACACACACACATACACACACACACACATACACACACATACACACATACACACACAGCATTCACACACACACACACACACACACAGCATTCACACACACACACACACACACACACACACACACACACACACACACACACA
>JAAGKR010014504.1:0-11639 GCA_011419295.1 Clarias macrocephalus
ATGTCAAGCCTTGATATGATGTTAACTTTGTGAATGTTCCTTACCGCATGCTGCTGTACATGTCATCCTTCTCTATCTATTCATTCTTCATGCTTCCGCTCTTCTGATGGCAGCTTTCTCTTTCTGCACACGGTATTGTTGTATAGCGATATGACCCAGCACCCAAAATACTTTCAAAGCACTCCAGTGCAGCCTACAGTCTTTGCGGAGGATGGATAAAAAGGTGCACAGAAAAGAAAAACCTTGAAAAAAAATGATATACGACCCCGGCAAATCCTGGTCAAAACACATACATGCTGATTCACACTGAACTAATATTCTCACAGGACCTCGGTGTTCGGCGAAATATGATCATTTGCGGGGAAATTTTTACTTAAAAAATTCCAGACATGACTGATTCACATTTGATTAAGATCATAGACGACCTCCGCAATTATTACAAATGACTAGAGGTCCCAGGTAATACGAATTCTGTTCGACAAGGGCTATAGCCAATATCCTTACGTAAAGAAAAAATATTTTTTTCGAAATATTAACTGTTAATATATTGAATGATTTAGTGTTCTGATCTAAATATACTCACAAGATACTGAATAATATATAGTATTAATATATTACAATATATTGAAAAATACATAAGGAATTGCTGCTTTTCCTATATTGAAAAATATATTTAAATATATATCTTAGTGTATGTCATTTTATATTTAACAATATACTTCATAATATATTTATTAATAAATAAAAATTATTACATTTGATTAAATACATCTATTTCTTTATATATTTTCTTTACAATATGCTTATGCAAATGAGCCATATACAAGACCATAATGAGATTGAAGCCAGATATAAATAAGATGCATGAAACACAAATGAGAAATATTAACATTTTATTGAACCTATAAAAAATCCTCAATTAACAGCATACAGTGATGAGCCACAACAACCCCACCTGAGACCAGTCAGTGTCCATACTGACCTCAGTCCACCAGAACATTAAAACCAGCAGGTTAACAATATAAAAAATATTACAGTTTACTATCACTACTCATTTGGTCTAAATCGAGCCCATGCATTAAAATAAATATATAAATGAAATAAACTTAAATGTGCAAAATACAATATAAAATTATTATGGTGTAATAAATTTACAATTCACACACTATAACAGACACCAGCAAAATCTGGCAAATCAAAACACTAAATGATACAAAATGTCACCCAACCTGACAAAGATGTTAAGTGTCACACTGCTCAACTCAAAGTATGATTTATACAGGAGTTACACAGCGGCCACAGCATTGTGAGAATCTTCCTGTGAAAAGACTCAGTCAAAAAATTAGGGAAATATTAGTTACTTGCTGTATGTGAGGGCTCCAGGAACAGGGCTGGAAAATTCTCTCCCACCGGCTACTTCAGTCTTCTCTCGTGGTGGATGTCCAACAAGTTTGTCCAAAGTCTGAAACTGCAGAAGTTGCTTAGTATCTAATGGACCAATTTTTTTTACATGTAGATTTACCTAAACCTCATTCAGCTACTCCATTCCCAACTGTCTGAAGGTTGAGACGTGGGCTTGAGCTGACTGATGATGTGGTGCTGATGGAGACTCCGGAACATTCTCCTGCAGTTTCTTTGTTGAGATTCTTGTTTTCCTCGAAGGTTTCTGAGGCGACATGTTTCTGAGAAGAACCCAGTTAAAGTGTATATAATCACCAAGACAACCTTTCCACAAACAAACATACTGGTCTTTATTTGTAGAATATAATTAACTGATGTCTCTACTGTTACAAGTTCTGGTAATTACTGTTAAACACTGAACACTCTATAATAAAACTACTGGTTTTATGCAGTAACATTAACTAACTGTTGTTTAAAAAAAGAAAAGGTAAAAAGTAACGTAATATATCAAACCACACTGGTTAACTTAGAACCAGCCTTATGATAATACTGTAACCAGCTGACTGATTTTTACCATAAAAAAAAAAAAAAAAACAACAACTTTCAACCTCACCAGTGTTCGTTACCAAACATGCTAATCCACATGCTAAACCTCTCACAGGTAGCATTTGAATTCCTTTTAATGTGTCATTTTCAGCTAAAATGTACTACATGTTTTTTAACCACATATATAAATATATAAATATAAATATATAAATATATAATCAAAAATAGTTTGGCCTTAAATGATAAGTGTAGACAAAAATCACTGAACACAAACATGATCTCATTGCTTCACTTCTTAATAAAAAAAATCAAGAATCTGTATATTGTATTTTAGTTCATTATTGGTCATAACATTTATACAGAATGTACAGTAAGTTTGCCATTTGCCAGTTTAATTTCAATACATTCATTAGGGTGTAATACACATTTGTAAAAGGTTAGTGATGTTAATCAACTAGGGACACCTGGAAGTGCTGTACGATAATATAACTGGTGGTTGGATTAAAAAAAAAAAGCAATATTTAAAAAATAAAACATTTATGTCTTACAAAACAATTTTGTAATGAAGTTTAGTCGTAACCAACTTACATATCTACATATTTTCATTGAACACATGGTGTATTAAAAAAGAAACTTCCTTGGGTACTTTATTTTTGCAATTCTAAAGCAGAAAGTTCAAATAATTTGCACATTGCAGTGTTTCCCACAGGTGTGAAGTATATCTGCGGTGGGAGCCAGCAGGACACGTTACCCACAGCATAAAGTGATCGACTATACACAACTATCAACAAATATACACGACATTTAACACAATCAATTTTGGATTTATTACATTTTCTATTAATTTCACAATTCAGAGATCCAACCTACCAACCCTCCCCTCTACCCCATCTACCTGTATGTGAAGAGTGAGATGAAGTATATAAAAAAGTACTAAACACTCTTTAGTGTAGGACATAATATATAATAATATGCACATTTTGAGTTCTACATTTTTGCATCTTCATTCTGGTAGTAGTAAAATGTTAATTGTTGTACATCACATTTTAGAAAACCCAAAGCACTGTCTATTCATCTGTGTGTCTCTGAGATGTAGCGGTAATGAGCCACACTTGAGACACCTTTGAGAAGATGCAGAAAACGCCTGAATCTCTTTCAGGTCTCGAAGATGGCTCATTGTTATGTAGGTGAAAAAGAAGAGATTTACATGAGATCTCATCCTGGAGTTTCCTCAATCAGAGCACACAGACAAAGTAAAAGTATGTATATATGTTTCTTAAACAAGTTTCAATAATGTTTCAATAAAACAATTATAAGTATAAATATAACATTTTTTGTCTGCATTGCAATATATATGAATGTGCAGGTAGTCAATATCAATAACTGTACATGCTAACCACGGCTATTTCTCATTAGCTGATAGCAGACTGACACATTCAGGGAATATCAGGAATAAATTAGTGATGCTTAAGTTGTAATTTAGTATTATAAAATTCTATTTTCTAAATAAAATTATTTCCTTTTATCAGCATTTGGGTCTTGTTTCTGGAGTTCATAAATGTTACAAACACTTGTCTACACCAGATAAAGTCTTTACATACTGTACAGCCATTCAGAGTTTTACACATACAGACAGTCTTTGACAGTGAAAATGAGACAGAATTATTCACAACATCAACATTTACCTCAGATCTGTGGTGAAACGGCTAAAACAACCCCTAGGGTATGATTAAAATGGCTCTATACTTAAAATTAGCACTGTTTGCTAACTTCTTTTCCATATTGACAGGAACAAATGTGCTGCAGATTATAGCAGTCAGACATGTCATTAATATCACAGGAAAGCAATATGTCTGCTATGAAAATCTAAACCTTTATGAAATATCAGTACGAATTGTTTAAGTACATCAGCCATTACAACATGCGCTAGATGAGGCTAGTTCGTAAAGGTGATTAGTTGATGCCAAACCGTCACATAAAACAAAAAGAATAATAATTAAAAATTGTGATGCAGAGTTTTGGTTAGTTTGCGGTGTTAGAATTTTTTTTCTAACTGATAGTGGAAATGTCACAAAATCATCAGGAAGGTCAATGTTTACCTCAGACCTGTGGCTAAACAAATTCAGACTACACTGAATTTACGCTTAGCATTGACTGCTAGACCAGCTCCCATGGGCTTCGTTTGGGCCTATATTATATATATATATAACCCACTCCCAGCTAGCCAGACACGCAGACGTGTGTCTAGCGAGATCAAAGACGTAGACTATAAAATTTCAATGACACATGACAGATGTTCCAGACAGAAAAATCTTCTGGCGTCTCTGACAGAAGTCATCTGAAGCGTTTACTCTGACTCACACACAGCTATTCACATTTCAAAGTGTATGGGATAGGCCTCGGCACTTAATAAAACACACAGTACACACTACCAAAGGTCCGCTTTCATCATAACCCATGTTGTTTTTGTTGTTGCTTGTTTGTTTTATCTGTAGTATAATCATGAAACAATACAGTTGTTCATCAAAAGGTTCTCATTGTCTTACATTGTTTTTTTAACAATATATAGTTTTGTTTGTGACAGAAATCCATATTATAAATAGAACAAAGTCGAACAGAAAGCTTTGAAGTCATATCACATCAGGTTTATATATATTTCTCAGAGGGTAGCGTGTGGCCATGGACATGTGCACATCATACCTGTAAACACTATTAAAAAAATATTTCTCATTTCACCACAAGAGCAGAAGTTTATTTGCATTAAATTAGGCTGGAGGTTTAAAGCCCCGTGCAGATTAACGACGCCACAATTGTGTGTTAAAGTCTGAACAGTAAACTGAAATGACTCCGCTGTGGGTTTTCCAGGAGGACGACAGAAGAATCCTTAAGGGTTTCATTTTGTAAACTTGCAGGATGTCAGGATGATAAGGCAAACAAGAAGAAAAAAAAAACTTCTTTAAAAATATTTGGAAGAAAAAAAAAAGAAAATAATATTCCTAAAAGAATATGTAGTGTAGTCGGTAAATATTATTATTATTATATATTATCTTGTGAAACCCTGAGTACAGAACATCCAGGTCTTTTAAACTGTGTTAAAACACAACAATTTGAGTCCCGCCTTCATGCTTTCGTTTTTTAATCTATCATAGATGAGGCTGAAATCTTGCAACTTGCAACTTGTGGAGGAAGTCAGTGTCAGAGTCTGACATTTTTTTCGTCTTTCAATTCTATTTTTATCATTTTACTCGTACATACTTACAATTTTACAGCTAAAGTTTTGTATGTTTGTATAATTTTCTCTTATTTTTCTTATTATTTTATTTCTTCATTTGAATATTAAATTTTAGGTCACTGGCGGTCGTGTCAGCATTTCACTCCATATCATACTGTGTATGTGACAAATCCAAATTGAATTTGAATGTGAATTTATCTCAGCCCTCATCAGTGTTAGGGGACGTTACTTATTAAAGTAACTAATTACATTACAAAATGACTGTCATTAAAAAGTAATCAGTTACATTACAGCGTTACATCTGGTAGAAGTAACTAGCTCGAGTAACTTTTCCATTGCAGAAAATGAAAACTTCTTTGTGCTTCCTCATGCATGTTGTTATAGTCGAGACCTTTATAGTTATTCTCTGTAACACGCTACACCCAACACTGGGCCTCGGGATGTTACAGTAAATGAACGGACAGTGTTTTCACTCTCTATCAAACCGACCTTGCTGTCCTTTGTGACTTTGTCTTTTTGCTTATTCCTTGTTTTAAGCAATAACACAACACATGATGATGATGATGATGATGATGATGATGACATACCCTCCTCCATGTCAGCAACTATTAATTTTTTTCCTTCTCAAGTGTCACAGTACAAATAAATACAGCTGCACATGATTTCTGTAGCAGCTCCTCACTGTACTTTGACTGTCGCTCTGTGTTATCCCTGGTGTGTCTCACACCGTGTCCTTGACAATAAACTGCCTGCAAAACTTTGGCACAACACTAGTTTTGGCATATAAAGGGATTGATGATGAAAGTTATTAAGCGCATTTCTCACCGTGGGCAGGGTGTAACATCATCAGCATTTCAAACTGACTGGATTAATTTACTTTGTGAAAAGTCTTGCGATTTTATAGCCAGGAACGTCAAACTTTCCAATATAACTCATCATCATCATCATCATCATCATCATCTCCACCCATGTCCATGTGGATCGTTGCCAAGAGTTTGAGTAAAACTTTTCCCATGCAAATGAGGTTTCATTTTGATCTGTGTTGAGCGGCTTGTCGTGACACGGCATCGTTCTTTCTTGGCGGTCAGGGGTTGACGTGGGTGAACAGGCTTAACCGCATTCCCGTCCTGTTTTGAGAGTGGAGTCAGGAGAGGTCAGGAAGATTCCATCCAGACACGCAACGCTCTTAAAGGATCGATGGATAGAAACATGGACAAAAAGATGAATAATTAGATGGACAGATATAGATGTGCCAGTTGGCAGGCCATTAGTCAGCGTGCCAGTATTGCTCAGTATGATCAGTGTGTGTGTGTGTGTGTGTGTGTGTGTGTGTGTGTGTGTTTAAGACCTAAGGAAGGAGCTGCAGGACTGAGGCAGTATAAACATTAGACATGCTCTGGATGGTGCCAACATAAACACATCACTCAGCCCAGAAGATTAGTGCTATTAACACCTGTTCTTCAAGTTTCAGCCTGTGATACATTAAAACCTTTAGCTCGTCACGCTTAGCCGCGATCCTAATGCCGCATTGTTATCATAAACCAGTGTCTCGTTAAGCCGTGTCTCCTTTTATTCGACACTCTAGCTTCATAATGACTTTTTGAAAACTTTAAACTACATTTCTGCGCTAATGTGAGAGAATGTATATGATGACTGGCTCAGTATTCATCAGCATCGTCAGTATTTCAACTCAGTAGCTCGTTCATAAGCTGCGCGTACGTGAAAAGATTATATCAGGCCACAGGATGTTCGAGTATAACTGATGGTGAAAGAAAAGCAGCCTAGAAGATTCACCACTGATTGGTCATGTCAAGACAAACTGCCTGAAGTTTTTATCAAGCCCTGATTTCCACACAGACCTCCAGACGAGGAATGTCTCTAACCAGTTCTCTAACCAGTTCTCTAACCAGTTCTCTAACCAGTTCTCTATCCAGTTCTCTAACCAGTTCTCTAACCAGTTCTTAGCACATTCTGCATTTTTCTATGTTTATGACGAACTTCATACCACAGTCAATTCAATTACATTTTATTTATATAGTGTTTTTATCAATGGTCATTGTCTCAAAGCAGCTTCGCAGAAGTAAAAGAAAATTATGGAAAATATGTATCGATATAGATCATAATGATCAGGTCGTCCCTGATGAACAAGCCGAGGCCGACGGCGACGGTGCTGAGGGAAAACGTATTGTGAGATGTCAATAAGAGGAAACCTTGAGAGGAACCAGACTCGACAGGGTGATAACGGACCGCAGGGATCTTATGCTGACATAAAGTCAGGCAGCTGGAAGTTCAATATACCAGAAGATGTCTAAGATATCATGGAGGGGTTACAGTATATGATCATGTCTTCTTGATCTGGTGAGAACCACAGCGGCTGCATTGTGGAAGCACTGAATGATATATGACATGAACAAATGAGCAGTTTATATCAGATCTTGTACATCAGCAGATTGAGATCCTGTAAGTAATTAAGCATATACATTAAGATGAGAGACATGAGGCACCTATTAACACACTCATCAGCACTTCATAACCACAAGGTCGTAAATTAGATATGATAGTCCTCGGGATGTTACAGTAAATGTCTGGATGTCTGGAAAACTAGCAAGAACAAACAACGTCATGACTTCATATCAATGGGACTTTATTGTTCCCGCTGTGTTATTGCTTTCCTCTTGTTTATAAAGCATTATAAAGCCCGTGTGCCGTCCAAGGAAAATCAGTTTGTCGAGTTATTTGAGTTGCATTTCACTGTATCGTATCAAAAGCCTGGACAATTTATACGCCAGGTGAAAGTTTGGTGATTCGAAGGCTGCCTTCATACAGACACATTCATAATCACTGAGTGAGATTAGGTATATAAGACTGGCTGAGAATAAACCAGCGCATTCATTCAGTGTTTGATTTTCAGAGAAATGGGATTTTTGTAAAGTCGGTTGTGATGAGGTGAGAGACGTCAGGCACTTAATGAAACGCTCACAACAGCGCAATGAATCACAGCCAGATGTTTCTGCATTAACAGAATAGTTAAGAAGAAATAAGAAGAAATAGCAGGACGCTGTTGTCGGTTTGACGGTTCATCAGCCGCACCAACATGCAGCGGATTGCGAAAGACTTAATCACCAACTGTAAAATAATTATGAGATTATGATTATGTCTCGTGTTCCTGTCATGCTTATGTGTGTAACATAATACAGAGCGATTATTGGATTAGAAAAGTATCACTCGAGTGTGTGTGTGTGTGTGTGTGTGTGTGTGTGTGTGTGTGTGTGTGTGTGTGTGTGTGTTTAAGAACAAATCCACACATAATGTAGAAAATGATCTGCAATTACAGTCTCTCGCTCCTAAGATTCAAGATTTTCAAGATTCAAAGGTGTTTTATTGGCATGACAAATATTTACTTTTGAATTGCCAAAGCTTAGAAAAAATTTTCAAGAAACTAACAGGGGTAGATAGTAAAGGAAATACAGAATAGTGTAGAAAGAGTAATAATAAATAAATGTATATCGAATTAAGGAGTGAAGACATTTAGTCTCACTCTCACACACACACACACACACACACACACACACACACACACACACACACACACACAGAAGAGTATTGGACTTTCACCTTGGCGAGTCACACTTTGGTGTGTGTGTTTACCATCACGCCTGGTTGGTCATGTGTATCCAACCGCACTATTAATCCTGTATCTATTTATATATCTATAAATATGTGTGTGTGTGTGTGTGTGTGTGAGAGAGAGAGAGAGAAGGAGAAGGAATTCAGGCCACTAATCCCGACTCAGTGATCTCAACAGCATTACTGCAACTCGTGATGTTCGTCTGTTGATTTAACACAAAGCCTACACTATCACACTAAGTTTGTGCACCCCCACCGCACCCCTCCCCACTCCAGCCCCCTCCTCCATCATCATCCTCATCATCATCATGCACCTGCCGTCGTTCCCTGAGTCTCTAACGGGTTAACTCCAGCGGTTCTCCATAAACATTTGCTCAGCAAACAGGAGCTGGGCGTGACCCTCAAGCCTCCCTGGTCAGCTGTTTGGGTTCTCCAGCAGGCGCGTGATGGAGGTATGCGAGGGCCAGCAGGAGGTCCTGAGGGACCTGAACAAGAGACTCTGTGGCTTCCTGGAACACGCGGCTCAGCTTCAGGGGGTCAACCAGACCCTGCGGGAGGAGATCGGGGCCTGGAGGACGCCGCTGGAGAGAGACTGGAGCCTGCAGGAGAGGATGGTGGAGCAGCTACAGGCTCAGGTGGGAGCGCTGATGCTAATTCGATAGCACACACAACACTAAGCGTACTAGACCACATGTGGGCCGTGTGGGGGAATAAAAAACATATTCACATAAAGGATATGGATAATTAATGAACAGTGACGCGTGTAGGAATTTCATTTTGGCCTTGAGCGGCATAAAGTGTGTTTAAGCGTATTAGCGGCTACGTTGTGTTTACTGTGGTTACATCAGACCGCCAGGAGGTTACGTTTTGCTCCTAAGTTCAAGTCCAGGTTGAATTTAAGGGCAAAAAATATCTTTTAGACAAACTCCAATTGTACCTTGAATACACTCTCTCTCTCTCTCTCTCTCTCTCTCTCACACACACACACACACACACACACACATGACACATGACACATGTCCTTGTTCTGCTAGTAAATCATTAAATGAGAACTAACAGAAGTACAACTCGTTTAACTTATGTAACTTGTTCTCAAGACAAGACCAGACACACACACATAAACACACACACACATAAACACACACACACATAAACACACACACACACACCTGGGTGTGATTCCAGAACTTTTTCACTTTATTGTAACTGCTGATAATTCCTGTTCGTGCCTGCAGCCAAACCCAAACATCTGTTATTTTTCTTCTCCATCTTTAATATCACGCACCATTAATCAGAAGTGAAACAGAAACCGCTCGACTCTGCAACTGTCACAGCCGTTAGACGTGACCGTACATGCGATAACTCGCGTGACTTGAGGTCATCAAGGTCAATAAGGTTAGCGAGGGAGAAGGTTTTCTTGTTTGTTTTATTTACCCGTAATCATCATTAAAAAAAAACTGTGAGTCACAACATTTTCATACAATCAATGGACAACAGTTTGCTACAACACTTTGTCGATAAAAGACACATCAGGAGACAGCCGCACACAGAAAAGGCTTGAGGTCGTTTTGGCACTGGAATTGCAGTTCACGTCACAGGCAGCAGGGGGCTCTAAAGATCAAGGAGATAGCTTATATCAGCTAAACGATAGAAAAGTGCTCACTCTAGCGTCAGACCTCCACTCTGAGCTAACAGTCAACAATTAGCTTAGCTTCAGTTTTTATTTTGTTCTCATTGAAAAGAAAAACAGCAGTAGCTAAAATATATAGATAGTATTTAGTATATATGTTAATTTATAGTTTAGTATTAATATTTACATTATATACTAATATATAGTATAAATGATATTAGTGTTTATAGAGGCTAGTAGCTAAAATGTCAAAGTTTGATTTACATTGTACTTAATAGTGTTTTTACTGCATTATTATCTGTCTAAGCAGCGGACACACTCCAGAGTCACTGACAGTCTCTTCCACTCTCCTTCTGCCGCTTTATCCAGCATACAGGGTCGTGGGAGGCCTGGAGCCTTTCCCAGGAGACTTAGGGCACGTGCACACATCCATACTCATTTATATATTATGAGCAATTTAAGATTAACCTAATCTTTGGCCTTTGGGAGGAAACTGGAGTAACCGGAGAAACTACACCAAGCGCGCGGGGGGGGGGGGGCCCCCCCCCCCCAAGGCACAGTCCATGCACACAGAGCCGACGTAGGGGTCGAACCCCCAGCCCTGGAGGTGCAAGGCAACAGCGCTAACCACTACACCACCGAGCTGCACATCAACTTTCGTCCAAGTTTTATTTTTTTTTGTAAAATGAGATTAAACATTATAAATTAAACGCATGGTTATACGCTTTCATTGTATTTCTGCGTCCATCAGTAAATACTTGCGCGGACTGAAGAAAAGGATTGGATCAAGCTAATTGTTTTTTAAAAGTGTTTTGTTGCTTTCTTTTTTTGTTTGTGTGAGCACTGGGTTGCTTGTTTCCTAGAAAATTATTGCTCGCTAATTTAATTACCTAGTTATCTGGATTCCTAAAAATTTGTTACTGCTTAAAATTTCTTTGTAAGTTTGTTACGTTTTGCTAGCACGATTAAGCTCTCAAATACTCATTAAAAAAACAACAACAACAAAAACACTCCCTGCTATGTGAGTGAAAGTTAACAAGGGCGTGTTAACTGCTGAAAGTAAAAGTGTGTGTCGGAGGAATTTGCTAATCATTCTACTGATTTAAATTTTAACGACGCTTATTATAATACAGACACAGACTGCTTGTTTGTTTGCTTTTTGAGGAGGAGGAGCTACAAGTCCAATCAAATCGGGGAACGAGA
>JAAGKR010014505.1:0-11638 GCA_011419295.1 Clarias macrocephalus
ATATATCATGTTGTAAAATAACAAAAGTTACTTATGGTCCCACTCACCTCTTAACTGAATGATGTTACAGGGCCATCGCTCAGATTCGTCTTCCTCCTCCACAACATGCCCCTTTTCTAGATTCTTCCAACTCGGCAAGCTTTCTTGGCTGAACTTTGAAATTGTCATCATGATTCTGATATGTCGCGAGTGTGTATTATCAATAATAAAGTCTATAAGAGCGTTATAGTACTCCATCCTGTCTGAGTTTCTCAATAACGACATAAAAAAAACCTTAGTGTCTCTGTCCCGGCGTTTATGAGCTGTCGTTTCGGTCAGTGCACACATCTCTAAATGAACGAGAACCGTGGGACTGCATCGTGTGCTCTATAGTTCAAACTCTGTCTGAGGATTAGAGGTGATCTTGTAGTCTTATTGGTTGGTGAGGACAAATCATACAGTGGTACATATTTAAGCACGTCTCAGTTTTACAATGGAGGAGTATAAGAGGAAGACGTTAATGTTTTCCTTGTACACGTGCTATTTGCTTCTACCTGCTCCCAACTGGTTTCTGTTTGCCTGTGCCTGAAAATAAGATGATCCTGGCATTCTTTAATGAACCAAGGATTCAGAATCACAAACTACAATTGAGACACACATCACTTCACTTTAATGAATTATATTGCTATATTTCTTGAACCAAACTATAATAATAATAATAATAATAATAATAATAATAATAATAATAATATTATTATTATTATTATTATTATTATTATAGAATAACCTAGTAAAGGACTGCAGGATTCAGTGCAGGATTAACTGTTCAATAATTACAAAGTTACAGAATCATATTTTAATACAACTGCATTCCAACTGCACTTAACTGAATTAGTACTGAATAAATAGTACTTCGTTGTATTTCACAAAATTTTTATCCCAGAAGCTGCAGAAGCTGCAGTTATTATTATTATTTTTTTTACAATGGACAACGTTACAGAATCATATTTCAATACAACTGCACCGTACTGCACTCCAACTGCATTGTACTGCACAAACAGTTTTCCCCCAGAAACTGCACTTATTTTTTGTAAGGGTAGTTACTGGGATTTTCACGCACAACCATTTCTAGGGTTTATAAAGAATTGTGTGAAAAGGGAAAAACATCCAGTATATGCAGCAGTCCTGTGGGTGAAAATGCCTTGTTGATGCTAGAGGTCAGAGGAGAATGGGCCGACTGATTCAAGCTGATAGAAGAGCAACTTTGACTGAAATAACCACTCATTACAACCGAGATATGCAGCAAAGCATTGTGAAGCAACAACACGCACAACCTTGAGGCGGATGGGCTACAACAGCAGAAGACCCCACTGGGTACCACTCATCTCCACTACACATAGGAAAAAGAGGCACCAAAATTGGACAGTTGAAGACTGGAAAAATGTTGCCTGATTTCTGTTGAGACATTCAAATGGTAGAGTCAGAATTTGGAGTAAACAGAATGAGAACATGGATCCATCATGCCTTGTTACCACTGTGCAGGCTGGTGGTGGTGGTGTAATGGTATGGCCATTATGGTAATGGCCCCTTAGTGCCAATTGGGCATGGTTTAAATGCCACGGCCTACACTGAGCATTGTTTCTGACCATGTCCATACCTTTATGACCACCATGTACCCATCCTCTGATGGCTACTTCCAGCAGGATAATGCACCATGTCACAAAGCTCGATTCATTTCAAATTGGTTTCTTGAACATGACACTGTACTAAAATGGCCCCCACAGATCTCAACTCAATAGAGCATCTTTGGGATGTGGTGGAACAGGAGCTTCGTGCCCTGGATGTGCATCCCACAAATCTCTATCAACTGCAAGATGCTCTCTTATCAATATGGGCCAACGTTTCTAAAGAATGCTTTCAGCACCTTGTTGAATCAATGCCGTGTAGAATTAAGGCAGTTCTGAAGGTGAAAGGGGGTCAAACACCGTATTAGTATGGTGTTCCTAATGATCCTTTAGGTGAGTGTAGGTGTAGCTGTAGCAGTGTGTCTAAAGGCTCTAGGGCCCTTGGTGGTCAGGCAGGTCAGGGAGTGTGAAGAGGAGCCTTGATGAGAAAGCAGTGAGAAGGAGATTATAGATCTGTACTAGCTATGATAATATGGGGGAGCGAGATAATGATGTGTTTTAAAGATGAGGAAGGGTGTTGAAGGGTGGGGGTGATGTAATGCATCAGAAGTGAATTACAGTACGCAAAGCAAAAGGTGATCAGTGCATATATGAGAGTGGCAGCAGTGTGTGGGTTGAGGAATGGGCGAAGACAAGAAATGTTTTGGAGCTGGAGGTAATATAATATGCACATATTGTTAATATGGTACTCAAAGGAAAGAGTCCTATCAAGTATGATCCCCCAGGTTTTTGACCTAAGGAGAAGGTGAAATTGAGGAACCATCGATGCAGAGTAGGAAAATTTGGGACTTGGGAGTGGATTTTGACTCTATGATGAGAACCTATTGCTGCTGAGTTAGAGAAACTTGCATGTGCCATGTGTTTATTTATTTAATTGTATAGAGAGGTTCCGGTTTATTAAAGCTGAGATATGTGTAGGGGACATTTATATGCAGTTCTATGTTCTATTGATCACTACTTCTTTGAGTTTATCCATGCTCATGTTCATATTAGATTCGAGAGTACTGAGCCATTATGTCGGCTCAAAGGCATCAATTCTGCTGTGTCTTCTTGATCATTCCCAGTCTCGCAGAAATAGATTGCAATGGGGAAGACAATATATGGCTTTAGTTGTGGTGCTCATATCCTTACTTTTGTAGATGGCATTCATGCTCAACATTGCACTCCATCCAAATGTTTACCATCTCTTGATTTCAGATGCCATGTTCCCATTTCAGTCAATCTTGGAATGTCTAAAGTTCTTCTTCATAGATCTTTATGCTGCATCCCCTATTCTCAAAAAGTCATCATCACCTCTTTCTTCTTGATGTTCAAGCTCAACCCCACCTTCTGGCTTTTTCTCTTGAGATATGTCACGCCAGATTTTCTCTGCTTTCAGCCAGTATGGTGCTGTCATCTGTATGTCTGAGATTGTTGAGGGAAGAATGGTGACGATAGAATGCAGCCTTGTCTTGTGTATTATGAAAAATTGGGAAAGGATAAAGCATTGTACTGCCTTTTTTATAATACGCAGTACTGACAAGCAGTCTGCATCCTTTGATCGAAGTTGGCGTGGTGGATCATGAGACACTAGCAGTTACTGGGAGTGGGTAGCAGCTACTCAGGTAGTGCGGCGTGAGACCAATACAATGCTTTATTCTTTCCCAATCTTGAGCCACTCCGCATCACCACACGCAGTTTTCACTGTGGCTTCTAAGTTCACATAAAGCGATCTGATGAGAAGCATCCTCAGGTCAATTTTGTCTGAAAGGACGTCCAGGCACGCCAGCAGCGCGCATCATCTCATTCCCACTGCATAAGGGAACAGGGTTACAGCAAAGTAACCCGAGACGTTCCCTTTCAAAAGCTACACTCAATGCTGCGTGAAAACGCTTTGGGAACGAGAATACCAACGCCGCCGCACTGCAAGTGACTGGACCCCCAGGTTGTGTAGCATGTGTGCACAATAGCCAAGGAGGTCTCAGATCTAGCTCTGGGATTCTGACTCGAGGACCTGCGAGCCCAGAGTAGCATTGACATCCAGACTATAAAATCTAACAAACGTGTGCGGAAAGGACCAGCCTGCCACATCACACACCTGCTGCAAGGGGAAACCTCTTGCCAGAGCAATTGATGAGACAATCCCCCTGGTCGAATGAGCCCTGATTCGTCGTGACCACGCGCCTCATAGGCTAGGGCAATAGCCATTGGCCAGAACATTACAAGCCAAAATAGCGGCTATGTACATTCTAAGAGTACTAGGGCATAAACTTTTCTTGCAGAAACTGCAGCACTGAAACAATCTGGCAGTGGACTAATCAAACTAATCATCGCCAGCCGGCCCAACCTGGCAGCCCCGCTCCCTTTGCGCGCCTGCAGAAGGGGGTGCCGCCTATGTAATGAGCCTATGGAGTGAGCGAGGAGTGATAGCAGGTTTAGGCACATGCCCATCACAGGCGCAAGCAGTGACAATATATACAGTTAAACCTTGAATTCTGAAAGTGGGCTTGTATATCAAATAACTTGTATATCTCCACATAAGAAATAATGGAAACTCCGATCATTTGTTTCACCCAAAACCCAAAAATATTTGTATAAAAATAATTAATACAAATGTGAAGTAAAAATTAAACAAATTGACCTGCACCCTCAAAAAGACCGTTCTGATGACTTTCACACACACAAACACACACAGACTCTAACCGAATCAGAGTCAGACACTCTGGAAACTGGATCATTAACAAGCAACCATTCTACTGACACTTGCTTTTGCTTTATGTGCACACACACACACACAGGTGTTGACTAAACTGAATATACTGAGCATGGGAGACGCTTACCCACAATCCCGCAACGCGTATCCCACATCCCTTTGGCTCAGTTGTGACTACATGACGCTTGGCAGACAAAACACACACACACACACACACACACACACACACACACACACACACACACACACACACACACACACACACTGGTCCTGGAGTCCTGCTTCTGGTTGGAGATCTCGTCACATGGATGCCCCGTGTGGTCTGCCTGGATTTGTATGGTGGCTGGGGATGGTTTCCATTAAGACTCTCCTATCATCGATTGATGCTCTGGGGACCTGTGACTTCAGTTGTTCGATAGCTCAGGACTGGAATCTCCTACAGTCTACCTGAGCCTCCAGGAACAAACTGGACTCCTTTTAATTTTAACACATCTCCTGTTACACTGAACTTCCAGTACACATTATTAAGTTGATCAATCCCTGCTATCCGTTATCACCTAGATGAGGATGGGTTCCCTGTTGAGTCTGGTTCCTCTCAAGGTTTCTTCCTATTACCATCCCAGGAAGTTTTTCCTTGCCACCGTCGCCCTCGGCTTGCTCATCAGGGACAATCTTATCATTTTGATTCTTACACATTGCATACAGACTTACTTCTTTTTATTGTGTAAAGCTGCTTTGCGACAATGTCAATTGTTAAAAGCGCTATATAAATAAAATTGACTTGACTTGACTTGACACACACACACGTGGGTATAGAAAAGAATCACCTGCCTTAATAATCACATTTTGTTGCTTTGCAGCCTGGAATGAAAACAGACACAGTTTTTTTTTATTCCCCAGTATTTACTTTAATATCCAAGTGAAAGATATTACACTAACATGTCAGGGGGAAAAAAAACAACAGAATCACCGATTTGGATCACTCCCTCCAAGAAAAGCCTTGTAAACTCAATCACGTGAAGATAATCAACTTTTCAATAGCATACAAAGCAATTCGACTTTCACCTGTGGTCAGCTGTGGTCATTTTGTTTAGCTCAGCATGAAAAGCTGGAGCATTTGAATGAATGAACAAATGAATGAATGAATGAATGAATACTTAATTATTTCACTCCCTGAAGGAAACAATCAACCATGGGTGGCAAGGTATTGTCAAAAGATCTTCGGGATAAAGATGGATACAAAATAAATAAATAAATAAATAAATAAATAAATAAAAATCAAAGGCTTCATCACTGCCTAGAAGCACATTGAAGTCTATTTATCACATCTATTATTCATTGAATTAAATTTAATTAAATTTAATTGAAAAATTATGTGTGCCAAAGTCAGTGTGGTTTGAAATACTTCTGAACTGATACATCATCCATATACACACTCATTCATTCACTCACTCACTCACTCACTCACTCACTCACTCATCATCTATAGCGCTTAATCCTGTATTCAGGGTCACGGGGGGTCTGAAGCCTATCCCAGGAGACTTAGGGCACAAGGCGGGGTACACCCTGGACAGGGTGCCAATCCATCGCAGATCATTCATATAGAGTAAGAGAAAAGTTTGAAATTAAATGTAAAAATTGGTTAGATTAAGTTATAATGGAATGTGTTCTATGCCATATTACCTTATTGTCAGTGAAACTCAATAAAAAAAAAAATCTTAAGCACATCTGAGGAAGTAATCTTTCTAATTCATGACAATGGATCTAATTGTCACAATGTCATGAAAAACTTATTCATACCAACATTGGCAAACAATGTTTTAATGGAGCTTGCTTTGCATACACAGCCACTGTCATGTTGAAACTGAGTTGGGACTCCTAGTTCTGGTGAAGGGAAACTGTAATGGTATAGCACATAAAGATATTGAATACAATTCTGTTCTTTATATCTTTGTATGTAAATGAGACAACAATGGTTTAAAAAAAAGTTGAGATTCAAGAACTTTATTGTCATTGTGCAAAGACAACAAATTTGCTGTTGTCCTAAATACATTTTAAAAGATAACTAAAAATAGGAAATATGCTAGGAATGTCAGGCTGGAAAGTTGAAAGAGCTTTAATGTTGCATGCATTTTTTTTCTGATAAGTATTAAATCTGAGCATTTTCTTTTTTTAAAGAGGAAATTGAGTTTGACACTCTTGTGTTTCTACTAATTATTGTAATGTGTTTTTGCTACATTAGATGATGCAATAAAGTGTCTACTAATGAGGACAACAGGTCTAAGTTAGACAAAATGAAGTATAAAGTGCAGCGAATCCAAAAAGTATTGTTTCCATATGAGGACGCAGGGTCTCAGGAGGTTAACCTATTAATTGATGCTGAATGAAAAAGTTCTAAGTGGACAAGTAGGAAATATATAGGATATAATAGGATTTCCTACTATGTTCTGCCAGTCGTGTCATACTGTGCAATTGATTAATAAATGTAACTTAATTTGGGCCCTCAACCCCACTTTTCTAATAAACTATTTTCATCTGCAAATAAATATTTGCTCGTAACCTAATTTTTCTATCAGTGTACAATGTGCACACCTTTAAATACGTCAAAGGGGAGGGCAGCAAATCCGCGAATGAGGTACTGTCCAGCTTTATAATACATCTGTTAGGCTATATATATTTACAGTATGCATCACTTTGTGTTGCTGTTATATAGCATCAAGCTCTAAGCTGAAGGTAAGAAAATGTTTATCATGTTATACTATTGCTGTCGATTGTATGTGTTTTATATTTATGGTTTGTATTACTGTATTAATTGTACTGTATTGATAAGTTACGTACCTTACTGACAATTCAGTTGTCATAAAAGTATTGTAATAGTGTATTTAACAAATATATACACCAACATTTTAGCACAAATTGCATTTATAAGCTGTAACCCTAGATTTTCACATGTGGTTTGACAATATAATCTTTATACGCAAATAATACATAGTTTAATAAATAAAAATTATTGGTATATCAAATTATAATTTTTAAAAATATTTCATACTACTGGTGTCAATTTGTAATATTATAATATAATATTAATTTAAATGAATAAATAATAGAGCTTTATAATGTCTTATTGATAATTAAATTATATATGTATTGTTTGTTTTAGTTTTGTTTAATGACAATTAGAATTTTCAATTGATTGTAACATTATAAAGCTTTATCTTCTCTCTATCTTCAGTAGACAATTATGGATTGGGTTAGTTTACCAAATGCATTGCATGCAACATTAACATGATCTCAGAAGCATATACAGCATTTAACTATCATTTCTGTCCATGAGACGCAGTTGGGAAACTTCACCTAGATGTGTTAAGATATTTATGATCTGTGTGTGTGCGTGCGCTGAAGCACTCAGGCGCTGAATTCCTATTTAAATAACAATATAAACACATACATACTGAACAAACCGAAACAGAACTATGGCTATGAACTGGAATCTAACTATTAATGCTAAGAGAAAAGAAACACACTGTTAAGAAATAATAATAATAATAATAATATAAAAAAGGAGGAGGCAAAGACAAACTAAAAACCTGATGCTTTAATGCAGTAATAAACAGGACAGACAGGATTCAAGTGTAGTTTTTTTAAGTACATGTGACCATAAACATGCTGGTAGGAACTGTAGCCCAGCGTACTTCCAGTGCTATGCATGATTTTTCTGAGTAATTTTTTTCTTCCATAATTTCACATTTGATCAAGATTACTGGCTGTTTTCCTACATTTATTACAAGATGACACATAAAAATTTTTCTAATATAAGAAAAACTCATGAGCAGTGTTGGGGGACGTTACTTACCACTACTACAGTAACTAATTGCATTACAAAATTACATACATGACACACATGTACACACATCACAAAGTAAAAAGTAAGTACATATATAAAATGTATTATGTAATTGATTTTATACATTTTTTTTATTACATATGAAAGGTTTTACTGCCAAATGAGATAACTAATGCTTTGAATTTGTATTTATAGTAAGTCATGTTTACATCTTCAGCAATTGTGTCATCAGGAATCTATCACCAGCACCTCTACCATGTCTTTAGTTCAATACAGGGGAAAGTGAAATGGCAATAATAATTGAATTCATTGTTTTTCAAATGTTTTTTGAATGTATTAAGCTACTGATTTCCATAATCTTTCACAACTGTCCATGTGATGAGAGAAATTATTCTATTGATTGTTATGCTTCTTGTTTTGTTACTGAATACAGGTTTTCACTGTTTTTGGCAAAAAGTTCAAGACTTATTAAAAGAAGAAAAAGTTTTTTGCAAAAAAAAAAAAATCTGGTTTGTGAGATATAATATTCTCAGATACACAAATTGCAGGAAATGTATTTTATGTGGTGTACTGTACACCATGTGTAAGTCCATAAACATTGTATCCATGTATTCATTCAATTATTTTGAATTATTGCTCTTTAGTTATTTGTCTACCATAATTAATCCAGGTGTCCGTAATTATGTTTTATTCCTTTTGTGATTTTATATCCAGACTATTGACCCTTCTTTTTTTTTATTTTATAAAAAATAAAACATGGGGTGTTGCTTTATTTTATTCTCTGTGTATTTCCTCTTAGACTAGCCCTTTTTATAAAACAAGACTTGAGGTTTAAACAACACAACTAACTATGGCAGCTCAATCTGAGGTAAGAATTTTGTAATTGTAGTGGAATGTATATGTTCTAAGGTATGCTAAACACTGTAATATTGTATACAGTAAGACAAAAACAGCAGAGATGAGGTTGCAACAGGTTGTGTAGAAGGTTCCACTCCCACCTGACTAAAAATAAGGGAGTTTACAAAAAATAATTGATAAATGAATTTTGGTATGTATAGTGAAATGTTATACAGTAGTTGAAAATACTTACATTTACACATACATACATTATATATATATATATATATATATATATATATATATATATATATATATATATATATATATATATATATAGAGAGAGAGAGAGAGAGAGAGAGAGAGAGAGAGAGAGAGAGAGAGAGTTGTACTTGCTCCATTTGTGTAAATATAGTTTTCTTACTTTTGTTTTTTATCTCCCTCCTTTATTTAATTGAAACAAGGCTTCAGGTTCGGGACAAAATACTACTACAAATGAGTACAAGGTAAGAGGTTTTATATTGACATCCACATTATGCATTGATTACAGGGGGGTTACAGGCAATGGTTAGTTTAACTTTTTTTTCCTGTAGTGTCAGTTGTTTCACTACTTATTATTGAGCTAATTATTTTTTATTCTATTTTATGGTCAGCTACACATATCAATCAGTGATTAAACCCTTATATATTTTCACTCTCTTCATACTAGCAGTTTAGTGAGGTGTATGCTCACACTTAGTATCAAAGATTGGGTATTCCCTCTACACAAATATCTCAGCAGAGCGCTTTCCCATTGGGGCACAGGTCAACCAGTGTAGATCAGTAGTCAATTTCGCCACACTTTGTCAGTTGAGCATGGTGAAAAAACACCAATCTTGGTCTCATCCTCCAATGCCTACAGGGCGCTTACCTGTCTTGGCCTACTAGTTTAGGCATGTGGTCCATTAATATGACAAGGGAGATAAGGGGTAGGGGCTGAAGTCTGGTTGAAAGATCTATTTTGTCAACACAGGTGGCAATTACAACATCATACTACAGTACAAGTGGTGATGTGGATTAGGCCTCAAAATTAAAAACAGATTTAGGGATATGGAAAAGTATCACCCCTCTCCTAATAATCACTCGTAAACTCAATCAGGTGAAGCTAATCACCATCTCAGATCTGCTGGTGTCATTTTGATTAGCACAACATAAAAAGAGCTCTCCTGGAGCATTTCAGTCACTGGTTGTGCCACTGAAGCAAACAATCAACCATAGGTGGCATAGCTGGATAGAGTAGCCAAAAATTGTACTCAAGTAAGAATAGTTGTACTTCAAAATAATATTACTCAAGTTGAAGTAAAATGTAGTCATTCAAAATATTACTCAAGTAAGAGAAAAAAAATGTTTGGTGAAAAGATACTCAAGTACTGAGTAACTGTTTCATCGTAATGTCCGATTTATTATTATTTTTTTTTTTAGAAATTATGTAGGCAGCTAGACAAAATGATGAAATAATGTACAAATGTACAAATATGTCCTAATAATAAAAGAAATATAACACAATAAATGAATAAAACTAAATATCTTTATAAAATAGCAAATTAAGAAACAAGAAACTAATTTTCTAATCTCACTTTTTTCACAACAAAGCTTTTGAAACAAATACCTACTGTAGGTAACATATGTATGTGTGAACAGTGTAGACTATTTCCAGCCTAAGATACACTGTATATGCCCTGCAAATGGCTCAGCAGATAAAATAAAATTAGAACATGTGTACAAGAGGTCTCACTTTACCATGAACTGTGTCCAGCAGAACAAAATGTAAGAAACTTCTATTTTTTAGCCTCTAGCTTATTTGCTAATTAAATATTTTAACATTGTGACATTAAATAAAACAGCTAAATTATCCGCAACATGTTTCTTTCACTGTCTGCCACGGCTGAAGATTTAGCGTTTCTCATTTTAGCGGAGGTCTTTTGACTACATGTGGTTACTGTTATTGCATCAAATGGATTTGTGTGATTATTGTCTGATTGGTGAAACAGTCACGTGGTAGATCCACCAGCTGCATTTCTCTGGCAAAAATGAATATCTAATGTGTAGAATAAATGGTTAGAAAAGTAACGAGTCAAGTATAGCTGAATGTAGCGGAGTAAGAGTAGCGTTTTGTCTTCGCAAATCTACTCAAGAAAAAAGTAAAAAGTATGGTGCAGTAAAAATAATAATACTTAAGTAAATGTAACAGAGTAAATGTAGGTCGTTACTATTACACTTATTTGCAAAGCTCTGTCAAAAGATCTCTAGGATAAAGTTGTGCACAGGCACAAGTCAGGAGATGGATAAAGTGCAAAGGCTTTTTCACTGCCTAGGAACACAGTGTAATTGAGACAGTGATTATTAAGAAGTGGAAGATTGCTACAACACAGACCCTCCCTGGATCAGGACCTCACTCCAAAATGGATGAAAGAGCCAGGAGGCTACCAAGAGACCTACAGCAACTCTGAAGCAGTTGCAGGGATTTATGACAAAGAGTGGTGATTGTTTGCATGTGACAATATCAAAATTCTCCACAGATGTGGCTTGTATCGAAGGGCTGCAAGATTAAAAAAAAAAAAA
>JAAGKR010014506.1:0-11637 GCA_011419295.1 Clarias macrocephalus
TTAATCAATATATAGTATATAGAGAATGGCACATCTTCACAAATACAATAGAAATGAGTTGAACTGTGAAAGCATCCTGGGAATGTACTTCTAATGGAGTGCTTATAAGTGGATAACATCGTCCTGGGAAAGCGGACAGGAGAGAATAGCATGTTGCATCCAAGTAGATGAAAAACAACAGCAAATACTGTATATACACGTATATATACACACAAGCTTTAAATAAAAAAAAAAACTCTTAGCCTCTTTCACTTTGTGAAACATTGAAATGTTTCAATGATTCCCTTTATTAGATAATATACAGAAAATTATATAATAGAAAAAAACCTATAACTCAAGTCTTGAATAAACTTTCATTCTTTTTCTCTTTTATCCTTCATAAATTTACTATACAGCTCAAATTCCACATTCACTATAAAGCATAAACCAAAGTGTAAGACATAACCACTGCTTGTCTTAGTTATGTAGCCTCTGGTTGAGACTGTGGAATTTGCTTGAGAAACAAACCTAAACTCTTTTTTTCAGCTTGTTTTTCTGAGTGTTGTGACAGTTCGGAATTCTAGCCGGCTCACGCAAAACACATAAACATATTATAAAATAGGCAGGAAACCAAACACAGGAAGCTACTGTACACCTACGTAGATGCAAATAGTCCCTAGATAAAATATTTGACCAGACAATAACCTTATATTGATTTATGACTTTGCTTGATATTTGTTAAAATGTACTGTATTAAAAGCTTGTTGTCTTTGTTTTTTCAGTGTTGAAGACAATTTTGTGCTGTTAAAGTCTTGCAGGGGGTCTGGACCCTATCCCAGGAGACCTGGGGCACATCCTGGATGGGGGTACACACGCAAACACACAGTACGGGAGCACTAATTAGCTTAATCTGCATGTGTTTGGACTGTGGGCAGAAACCAGAGCACCCGGAGGAAACCCACCAAGCAAACCCGCCAAACCGCCGTGCTGCCTCATTTCTTTTTGTTATTTAATATTTTCTATAGGAACAGCTCATTCACGATTCTTGTATGGTGGATGCGCCACAAAATGCATGTATGCATGTATGTATGTATGTATGTATGTATGTATGTATGTATGTATTATTTGTTTGTTTGTTTGTCTGTTTGTTTGTTGTTGTTTAAAATTTATAGGAGGAGTCTTCAGTGTCAGTTGTTTGTAACGGTAGGTGTTTTGTAGGAAAGCCTACAAGAAAGATAATTTTGTACTTTTTGAATCTTTAAAGAATGAAATTCTCTTAATTAAATGTTCCATAACATTAATTATACATGTCTAAAAGCATCACTTATTTCTAAAATGGGCCACGTGCAAGAACTGATATAAAATCTAATTTTTTATGTGCTACTGTATTTTTTGATCAAATCCATGATTTGTTTTCTTATTTTGTAAGTTTGTAACTCATTCATTTTCAGAATTCATTGACTTTTTAAAAAAAAATTTTATGTTTTGTGTTTCTTTTAGGTAAGAGAAAAATTTGCGAGTGATTGAGAGCACTCTTCATATGAGAACAAAAAACAAGTCAGAGAAAACAAAGTTTGTCTCATGCATGGACACAATTTAAAAAATAAGAAAAAAAATCATCATATTTATATTATAATAATGTATAATAAAATCTAAAAGACTATATAATAATTTTTAGATGATTATTATATGGTTTTATGAATATTTAGACCATGATAAAGACTATAAATACTATTTGATGCTTGCGTGTGTTTGGCATCTGAGCGGCTTACAGACCGCAGTTAGATGCTTTGGCCATCCAGGGCTTACTTCTGAGCAGTTTCATGTGCATGTGCATTATATGTATACACACACACACATTTTCTCTTATATTCAACTATAAAGATTATTTATAAAAATCAACTAACAAGGTAGAAATCTGGCAAGGTGACGGAGGTTATGCCCTCACTCCATGTGCTATCAAACCACTTTTATTTCTTTAACTGTGGGTCCTGCTGCTGACACGGCATTCAAGCATTACAGATCTTTTGCTTATATTGCACTTTTTTATTTTCCTGTAAAACTGTTGCTCATATTCTGGAAGATCACAAGTTTACTTTAGTTCTTCTTCTCCTTCTTCTTCTTCTTACTTCCATTCTTAGGCTCACCTGGGTAAGAACAGATTGGTATAGTTAAGAACGTTTGGTGCATCTGGCCATGACTTCTCTTACTTTTTCCCTTAAAAGTAAATTAAGGGAAACTTTACAAGAAAGTTGCTGCATGAAGCCCAGTATGTCCATTGGTGAACCCGTGTGGTATAAAACCCTTCAAGACGGTGCCGTTATGATGGGCTTTGTGTTGTGCTCTAATCACACGACCCCTTCGTGTATAATTTCCTATAACAGCACGGGCCGTTACGTTTTATTCGTTACTTATTCAAGTTAACAGGATGAGGGGACTCATAAACGGACCAATGTACTTGATTTAAAAGAGTGTAAATAAACAAACGCATAAACATCTTCTGTGTAAAAAGAGAAGCATTAAGCTCAGGGGGACCATTTGGTGTGATTACGTTAAACAAGTATTGGCCGCTGCAAATTCTACATTAGTTAGGCACATTTGCGAACTGACACACTGCGTGTAGTTAAATCAGAGCCACATTAAAAGTTTTGATTTTTAACTGGCCTGAAAGATACTCCTTGCTGAAGGATAATCAGGGACCTTGGAGACAAACCGAAAATGGCAGCCATTACTCTTCATTTGCTCCTCACTTACAGCCAACCTTCACTCTGTGTGTCTGTGTGTGTGTGTGTGTGTGTGTGTGTCTCTGTGTGTGTGTGTGTCTCTGTGTGTGTGTGTCTCTGTGTGTGTGTGTGTGTGTGTGTGTGTGTGTGTGTGTGTGTGTGTGTGCGTGTGCGTGTGTGTGTGTACGTGTGTGTGCGTGCGTGCGTGTGTGTGTGTGTGCGTGCGTGTGTGTGCGTGTGTGTGCGTGTGTGTGCGTGTGTGTGTGTGTGTGAGAGAGAGAGAGAGAGGGAAGGTGTGTGATAAGTTGTCTATTGGCAATGTGGAATACATTAGCTTTCAGTGTGCGATATTTTCACAGAATGTACGTGGGTGAGAGACACGATTAGAGTACGATTTGTGTGAGGAGAGCTGGAGCGATGTTTGGGTCAAATTACATTACTGAATATCTTAATCTATAGAAATCAAGAGGACACAAACTGCTCTATCCTATTGCTCAGACACTGTACACTGCACTACTCAGACATAGAATTAAAAGACCATTCTACAGAAGGAAGTGATGTAAGGGTCGCACACTAACACAGAACTCATATCGTCTCCCATCGAACTTACAACTAAAACTCTTGGACTCTCGTATTTGAGTTACATCCTATAGAATTCAAATTTTCTATTAAACTGATCAAACTCTGCAACATTTTTCCAAAACAGCTCAAATGTAACTCAAATGCTATATGACAGTACAGTATAGAACATTCTGATACTAAAAGACAGTAGTTGGATCACAGTAAAAAAAAAAAAACTGAATACAGTATTATTTGAGTTGGATATTACAGCAGTACCAATGGCGTACGAATTAAATCTGTTCCAGATGCGAGTTCTTAAGGTGAAAATTTAGCAATGTAAATGGAGATGATCCGTTCCAGCCACCCAAACATATTACCAATATTACCAATTTTCACACACTGTAATCAGTCAAGACATTTAGAAAAGACATTGTAAATGAAGTACAATATAAAATGAATAGAAATTGGCACTGGCTGCTTAAAAAATGAAACTGAAAGTGGCCCCCTTTTCTTCTTGCTACTGGTCTTGATAACATTCTTGGGACCCATGATGCTACGTCTTTACTAAATCTTACAAAATGCAAAATGCAAAAAAAAAAAAAAAAACTGATCTGAATAAGTTTTGAACAGCATGTGCGCACAACTTACTGTATAATTTATACAAAAAATGTAAAACTTTGTGCATTTGTATGCCGAGGTACCACTGTTTTTGAGATATAGAGTAAAAATGTAGACCTGTAAAGTCCTGCAGTCAAATCCCACAAATTCCATATAAGTATGTAAGCATTTAAATACTATAATGTATATTTGAGGAGTGTGTGAGTAAGTACTGTATATAGTAAAGTATTTAAGATCTACAGTATATGTCTGTGATGTATAGTGATGAACATTACATTTTTTTTATGTAGAGTAGAAAAAGAGTAAATCAGCGATATATCAGCCATCCAGACTTCCATACATTATTCATACCGCTTGTCCTATGTAGCATCACAGCGGGTCTGGAGGAACCTTATGGCACACTTATAGCAGATTACTTTCCATCCATATGGCAGTATTTGAACTGTAGAATATTTGATGTTTCTGGAAAATATTTGAGGTTTTTGGTATAGTTTTCAAACTCAATATCTAACATAACATAACATTAACACCGGCATGTGCATTGAATAACATTGATCTTTAATTATAAACCAGTAAACAGGGGACATGATCATGGGCCTCATCTTTGCTCAGCCTGTGGGAATCAAAGGCCAGGACAAAAAAGCAGGCATGATAGAAAGGTATCAGAATCCTCAGTGCGAAACAGACTGGTGTGTATGACACTTAGCAGACAAAGAGTTCAAGTTTGTTGCACTCGTCAGACAACTCTGAACCATTTTGCCCAACCCACAAGCCACAGCACCCAAAAGATCCACCACTAACATCCCAGTGCTAGACACCACAGCACACCCACTGAGGTCCTGTGGCATCATGCCTTGAGGGGTCAGAGCTGGCGCAAGGGGAACCAATATGATATTGGGCTTAAAATAGCTTGTTGCTGCGGCTATTACCACTTGGAACAGGCGATCATGGAGTGCTAACAAACACACTTTTGCACTGTTACTATCAGTCTCCATTGCACTGCTTCATCTTCACACAATCCACAATTTATTTTTTATGAATGCACTACTGTATATTTCACTTATCGTAGCCTACCTCAGAGCAAATTGACAATATAGAAATTCATCAATGTACATAGGTCCATCATGTTGAGCATGTTATCTTCTTGACTATCATGACTATATTCAGTTTCACCCACTGCACAATATTACAATATAACACACGTTATACTGTATATGTATTACCATATATATCATATTACCTAATACACTGACTGTATATATGGACCCATACCCTCATTTACCACATTGGTATTTATTGTAAATGGGCCACTTACTGTATGCTTAGATGCTAACTGCATTTCATTGCCTCTGTATACTGTATGTACTTTGCACATTGAATATGTAGTATATAGAATATGAGATAGTGGTTCAGTGGTTATCACTGTTGCTTTGCACTCCAGAGTTGGGAGTTTGAATCTTGCTTTTGGTCTGTGATCATGGAATTTGCATATTATACCCATTCTTTGTGGGATTCCTTTAGGTTTTCCCTTCATATCAGTGGTGTCCTCTGACCTGCCTGGGACAGGCTCTAAGCCTCTGTTACCTTATACACTATATACCTGTATGAATGTTATTGAATTATATGCAGTGTTCATTGTCCATATTAGACTTCTTTTCTAGGGTATTTGAGTTTACTGGAAAGTAATAGTCCCTTTGCTTGGCTGGTTTCATTCAGGTACTCTGGTTTCCTCCCACATTCCAAAGACATGCAGATTAGACTAATTGGCGTTCCCAAATTGCCCGTAGTGTGTGAATGTTGACCAGCGGTCCTACCACGGTCATAAAATGGCAATAAATACAATGGTGACCACCATACAGTGGTATCCACCATTGGCCTCCACAGTCTCTAGTTGGGCTATGGATGGATGGATGGATGGATGGATGGATGGATGGAGTAGAACACTCTATGTGAGTTGTTAGTAAAGTATATTCTTAAGCCATGTCATTTGTATTATTTTCCTTCAAACATAACTGTACAGGAAACAAACACAGTAATCCCAGGCACTGGAAAGTTTGGAGAGCTCTGATGCGAATGCACTAAATACTACAGTAAATTACACTCTCCGCTGCCAGACTGTCTGTGAATGTCTTTATGAAACTCTTCATTCCTTCAGTCCCCACGTTCCCTGAAGTACTAGCACAGAATGTAGCCAACACACTTACTGTCACACTTACCAGGATGCCAGTGATTGAGAAAAAATATTTTACAGTAGGTCCATTGTTTGCATCTTACTCATCATCAAACTGTTGGAAAGTGTGCATTGGGTCCCGAAGTTGCTAAATCAGAACGCATCCATCTGTAGTTCTTCAATTATTATGATTACCCCATTTATTAATGCCAATCATGCTGCATGTTAATTTACTATTCTAAGCTCATTTATCATCATGACAGCCTGTTTAAGCTTTCCATAGTGGCATAATGTGATGTTATACAGCATGGTGATTGTTAGACTATTAATAGCCTGCATTAATGAAGTCTTTTTTTTCCGCCAGAAATATGCTTAGCAACCATGGGGGGAGACACTTTGCCCTCCATTCTCTCTCATTGGTTATATTACGTACACGGCAGGAAGCGAGTCCTGTGAACCGAAATGTTGGATTTGTTGCTGCCACTCATTTCACAATGTTGCCGATAAAGCCATTAGCGTCCCTATTCGCGAGCGATTGATATAAATATGCAGCACAGTAATAAGATTTTGGACACACGATTTGAAACACACACTGCATGAATGCCCTTTATTAAAACTTAATAGAGACCTCAAGATCATTCTCCCAGTCTCAGTGTATTTTTATGTGCCAAGACAGGACCTATTAGCAATCCCAGGTGTGCTTTCACAAGGGATATCCATCCGACAGGACATGATAACTCTCTAATATGTCAGGAATGAAAAGCATTCAGAGGGATAGACAGCAGTTGTGTGGCGTACCTGATTGCTTTTTCAGAACTTTGTCCCCATGATGATGGTGATGATGATGAAGACTATTCCAGACGATGAGAAAATTAAATGCGCCCTAATCCCGTGCTGTTCATTATATCACAGCAATGAGGATGTGCTGCCCGACAAAAGGCCACCTGACTAATGACACACACGTCAAAATATTATGAAGTGCTTAGTGCTAATCATTTAAATGGTTGATTTTTAGCTCTGTGGTCTATTATATCCAAATCAGTAAGCGACTACCTGCACATAAAGTCAACGTTATTCATAAAGCACATTTAGAACACCACAATTGCTGTACAGTTAAAATAGAATTTGCTGCTAGAGGATCTAAATGTAATATAACTTTCGATTACGGGATATTTAAGCACCATTTAAATCCATTAAAATATATATATAAACATCATTACTAATACATTATATATACTAAAAGTATTTGGTCAAACCTGTTGATTATTGACTTCAGGTGTTTCAGTCGAATACCAAGACATCTTGGACAATGCTCTGCTTCCAACTGTGTGGCAACAGTTAACACAGGCAAGGTCCTTTTCCATTCCAACATGACTGCGCCCCAGTGCACAAAGCAAGGACTATAAAGACATTTGAGGAGTTTGGTGTGGAAGAACTCGACTGGCCCTAACACAGAGCCCTGACCTCAACTCCTTAGAGCACCTTTGGAATGAACTGGAATGGAGATTGCGAACCAGGCCTTCTCGTCCAACATCAGTGCCTGACCTCATAATGCTCTACAGAATGAATGGGTATGAATCCCCCCCCCCCCGCCAAATAAAACAGTACAAAATCTTGTTAACAGCCTTTTAAGAGAAATAGAAGTTATTATAGCTGCAAAAGCTCCATATTGAAGAATATGTATTTGGATAGACTATTTTCCCAATATAGTGTACATTTAATGAACGTAATAAAATGTGAATCTCTAAAATATTCTTCTGTAAAGAACTTTACGAGGCCCTTTATTTAATAGGGTACCTCCCTTGAGATGTGAAAAATTCCTTACTCATGTGTCTAGAATGGCTTGCTAGCATAAAAAAACAGAGTCTGACTGTAATCATCCCATAGGAAAACACATCATACAGTATTTGTTTTTCTAAAAACAAACATAAGTAAAATTTGGAAAATTGCCAGCGATGGGATGGGGTGATGTGGCCTGTTGTGAAGCAGAGCTAATTTTACTAGCCTGCGCCAGGTGGTGAAGGGGGATGCAGGTGCAAAAAATACTTTAGTAAAAGCAGACAGGCAAAATAATTCAGAAACATTAGGCAGAGGAGAAGTTATAAATAAAGGAAGTCGGCGATCACCGATCAGACTACATAGGGCAAAACCAAGAGACAAAAAAACTAGATCATGGCCCAGCGTACCCAAAAAAACAAGGCTAGCTACATCAATTCTGAATAACACTACATGATCATTCATGTTATGTGTTTTCAGTGTGTGTTTATTTAGGTGTGTGTGCTGATTGAGTTTTGGTGCATCATATTCAAGGGGCAACCTCTGGTTTTGAAAAATTTGTTCAACACAGGAGTGTCAAAATGTGCAGTTCCAAGATTAACCACTAGGTCTAAAAGTGAAATCAATCCTCATAGACTCCCATGTTAAAATGTCCAGCTGTACAACAGAAATAAACATGTTTACAGCCTGGTGCAAAAACAGCTTGGGTCTCCATAGCTAGAATTCCCATTCCAGATAACTGGATGGGGTGTGTGTGTGTGTGTGTGTGTGTGTGTGTGTGTGTGTGTGTGTGTGTGTGTGTGTGTGTGTGTGTGTGTGTGTGTGAATTTCTAAGTAATTTGTAAGTCATCAGTTACATTAAGTCATTAAGTCATACAATTACATTAAGCCATGAAATTATGTTAATTGGGACATGGCTGATGTGAGTGACAGCTGCATTCCAGGTCTCTGCTATGCATCACTTTAGCTTACCAGCTAACTGGAATCATTGTAGATTAAGTAACCACAAGAAATGGTGAGATAACAGCCAGCTTCTGTTCGCCCATCTGCCCATTTATGGATTAACTGGGGTTTAGGTAGAAGCAGCTCCTGCCAAGATTGTGAGGATGAAAGCTTCCACAGCTTCAATTCCGCTCTTTAGAAAACCTATGGAAGATGTCACAGAGGGTTTGTCCAGTTGTTTTTATAAAGCCGATGGTCAGATTAGAAGTTTGCCGATCTAGTAACGTTTAAGCGTTACAGTATAGACTTCTGAGCTTAGTTCATTGTTTTCCTATAACACTATACTTTATTTACATCGTACGACAGCAATTTCTTTTATATATGAAAGAAAATTATTAAAAATAACTTCTATTTTTTTCTCTCTGAAGACAAACAAAACAAACAAACAAGCAAACAAACAAGCAAAAAAAACTGACATGCATAGTCAAAATTGTTCAGCGCAATGAGTATTACTGTAAACCATAAAACAAAAAGCTTTTTTTAAAACTCTTTTTCACTTCTGATTCAGTTCTAGTCAATTCTGCAAAAGACAATTCTTGTTGAATAAAGTGCATTATCATAATGTGTGTAAAGTTAATGCATTCAGATTTTAATTCTGTTTCCCTTTATGCTTAATGCATCGTTTGTTAAATAGGTCAATTTATCAAGCTGCACCCCGTCCTTTACGGTTCATCATCATCATCATCATCATCATCATCATCATCATCATTTCTGATTCGCTCCTTTTTGTTACTCTTTGACCTGGTCTTTTCACTCCACGTTCCACAGCTTATGGTGGAAATAGACAAGCCACATTTGGTAGAAGAGGGATTAATTTATTTAGTAGTAACCTTTGATATTTATTTTAGAGAGGCTAATATGCCTTGGATCGAATATCATGTTGAGTAATTAGCCAACACTTAAGCCTGCTTAAAGAGACACCAATTTCAATTTCTAATCGGATTCTAATTGACAAAAAGTTTGTGATTCCCTTGTGCCCTCATGTCCTTATCAAACCTAAATCTAATTGATTTGAGAGGTTAGGAAAAACATATATTCAGTCTTCTTTCAGTTTGTATTAGGTTATAGGTTGCCAGGTCTTCTGTCAGGTCAAATTAACTACAAATAATAATAATAATAATAATAATAATAATAATAATAATAGTAATAATATAAAAAACATCTCAATCTAACCAAAAAGGAATTGGAAATGGTCAGTGAAATTTCTCTGGCTTTAATTGAAAAACAAGTTCACAATGATGGTTTATGAGTTGCATTTTCTCCAATAAACCTTTGTTTTGTTATGTAATATGGTCATTATGGATACCTCAATCTTTGCAATGAATCTTACACCCTACATACCGTATGTTGTCCACACTTTGCCTTTTTGTCATATTGTATGTTTCTCTGGATGCAAGGTGGGGTTCACCGTGACACACTCACAATGTGGAGTTGAACTGTGGGAGGAAACCGGAGTACCTGGAGGAAACCCACCGAGCATGGGGAGAACATGCAAACTCTACACAGACAGACCTAAGGCTGGACTCAAACCCAATTAAAAACCACCCTATGACTTGTTTCACTTACAATCTTGCTTTAGAACTATTGCAATTTGGTGTAAAAACTCTGACCTAAGGTACCCTGTAGGTACTGTAATGCCCAACAATGCTGAGTAGGACAGAGTTTTTTTTATTTTTAAGATTTCATTTCTTTATTACTATATCTTCCCTTGATTTCTTGCAAGTAATCACTTGTCACTGGGTTGTGACATTACACACTCTTGTCAGATGGTGAATTTGTGCAATAGTGCCCAAGAATGCACATTTCAAACCCTTCCTACAGGTGACTGTTAACTCATGCATCATCCTTTAACTCATTCTATATCAGATGCTATTGAAATCTAAGCTGCAGACCACATTTGATTACAGGTTGAAATATCGAGCTTTAACAGCCACGGCCCGCTGACTTCACTGTCTAAATCAGATCCTCCTTGATCTAGCATTTATCTTCAAATTCTACAGGCCAGCTGCCCATGTGTGATCTCGGCACTCCATCTATGTCACTCACCCCTCGGGGGACAGACAGGGCAAAACGCACTCACTAATCTCTCGCTAACACTCTTGAAATACACCCACCCACCCACACACACACCCACCCACCCACACACACACACACACACACTTTATTTTATACGAACCCATTTTATACGAACGTGGTAGGCCAACATTCATACACACACACACACACACACACATTCACACACCACGCGCAAATTGGGAACGTAATTGAGCCTATGTAATTACATTACATACACAAGGCAGCACTTTGGCTTGGTGGTTAGCACCATCACCTTGCAGAGCCAGGGTTCGATTCCCACCTCGGGTTCTGTGTGCGTGGGGTTTGCATGTTCTCGCCGTGCTTGGCGGGTTCCATCAGGGTAATCCGGTTTCCTCCCTCAGTTTAAAGACACGCGGATTAGGGTAAGTGTACATACATATATGCTCACATGGGCAAATTCATGTTCACACGGAAAGTCCTAATGAAATGAACTAACTTCAATGATCAAGTGGAAGCAAAAAACGTAGATAAACAGATAATTAACATCTCATGATATGATTAAATTATATAAGCATATGTCTCACTCTCTCTGTATGTGTGTGTGAGTGTGAGTGAAATGAGTGCACATGCTGGGGGTGGAAACGAGGGACAGCAAGATAGGCTGCTAGAGCGTTGACCCATATTCAGCCTTCCTCTTCCCCTCATCACCGCTGTGATGTTGACTCTAATTACTATCTCACTATAAGATGTCTCTCGGCCCTCCTCTAATCT
>JAAGKR010014507.1:0-11636 GCA_011419295.1 Clarias macrocephalus
TCTCTCTCTCTGGGCTTCTCCCTCTCTGCTAACACAAAAAACACCAATAACCTTGATAACAAGCCACAGGTGGAAAGCATTGCATGGTACTTGCAGGTGATGTTTGACCATGCCCCAGCTGCCACAATAATATAAAATAAAATCTATATAATTTAAGACTTGAGCAGCAATTTAACTTAAAATAAAACAGCAATTTAGCCCAAAATACAAGATGCGCTATAATGCCGTCAAAAACATACTGTAACGACAGCACCGGCCCAATTTGACTCCCGCATGTAGTCTAAAATGGAACTAAAGTCCATCACGTGTATCGGATATTTACTGTGTTAAATTTACCCCACATTTATGCCGAATGCCTCGGAGATGTCAGAGAAAAACAAGTATTTAAATTTTGACATTTGCCACCCCCATATACAGTACATGCAGGGAATTTGCTTAACCTAATTGGTGCACATTTGAATATCTCTGCTTCCAACTTGAAAAACATGGTGGAAAAACATGTCAAAATCCTATTTTCTCTGATTTGCATGTCCTTAAAAAGTATACTGCCAAGTTGCTAAAATCTTGTCTATAAAAATTCAGAATGATGGAATTATGAAAAAGGAACCGTTTCACACATTTTTATAACGGTACTGTATATTTAAACATTTTTAACCCTGATACTTTGCTTCTTTACATGTAAACCATTGACACATTTGCTCTAAAATCTACAGTATTGCTGTTTCTATTTGTACTACTGTATTATGATCTAGTGCCTGCTATTGACTCCAACTTCCTCCACTGAATCCCTACTTCTGTGGCTTATTTACCCATTTCTGATTATTATAATGGTTAGTCATCACAATGTTTCTGCTTCATGTTAAAATGCTCACTGTATGCTGTAGTTGCTAATAGACACACGAGTATCTCATGTATGGAAGATTATTAGGGCATAATAAAAATTAATAATAATTAATAATAATAATTAAAATTTAGAGATCTGTCTTTTTTCTCAAAACTGATCCCCCCCCTTTAGCATTCTGAGTTTATTAAGTAATTTTTTTTAGAAAGAAAATAGTAAAAATTATATTTTTAATAATTTTTTAAATCAGAATTCTGACTTTAAAATGATTAAACTTAGAATTTTAAGTTCAATCTGGGATTGAAGTCAGAATACTGGATTAAAGTTCAAATCCTGAGGAAAAAGTCAGAATTTTTTTGTTAAAGTCAGAATTCTGATAAAAAAAATAGTTTTGAAATTATTGGACAAAAGTTGAAAAATTTAAAAATTTTATTATTTATTGATTAAATTTAAATTTCTATTTAAGTTTAGAGTAAGAATTTTGGGATTAAAGTCAGAATTTGACTGAAGTCAAATATTTATTTATGGTGGCCCTAAACCTCTTCCATACTTATACAAAATCCAAATTCTGGAATGGAAATATTGGAGGCCAGGCATAGAATGCTGTACAGGATGTAAATTCTTGCAGCACAAGTTTAAAAAAAAATTATAAATAAAATTATAACAATTAAATCTGCTAAAACTAAAGCTCACTATTGTTTCCCCCAGCAGCATTTCTCATGCTGCTGCTGCTGCTGCTATCACAATAACCCTGGTCACATACAGCAGTAAAATTACCACAGCACTCCCACCCTGAAGAATGAAACCCCTTTGTAAAAGTGGAGAATCTGGAGTGTAAGAGAGTTTATCCAAGTTCCACAATTACTGGGGAGTATGAGAAGAGAAGAAAAGAAAAGGACCAGTCTCTGATGTGTGCCTGGACACCCAAGGCCACTAAATAATCATTTCTGAAAAAAGCAAAGATGTAATGTACCAGGGTGCAAAGGTACAGCAAAAGCTATGTGCCAGGAAATATGATGTCCGCCTCTGTTTCACATCCACTAGCACCTACTGCTGATGTTATATACAGAATAAGAAATCAGAGCATGTTTCAAAAAAAAAAAAAAAAAAAAACCTCAATACCCCACACATTCAGACACAGAAACATACATTTCTTGCACATATACACATGCACACAGGCTTAACATTAAAAATACACACATAGATTAAATATTTATTCATCATTAAATCACATAATTCACAATTATTTCTTATGGAGAAATTCGCTTTGAAACCAATTTGATATACGAGTGCTTTGATATACAAGCAACCTTCCAGAACGACTTATGCTCGCAATCCAAGGTTTAACTGTACATTTTACCACTACCAGAATATGGGGATGGCGTTATAAAAATTTACCCTAATGTTTTAAAAAATTCAATGACCTTTTGCCCTGCTCATGTATCGGTAGCTCACAGACATCAGTCAGCACTAGTAGCATGGGGAATTCATAGCAGTGCTAGAAATAGGTGCTAAAACAGCTAAAGTGATGCATCTGGCTTTCTTCCTCCGCCTGGATCTTAACAAATACAGCCGGCTAACTGGTGCCATTCGCCAGAGCAAATTGACCCATCATATTTACGCTAAAATCACATTCGTTGTTTGAAATAAATAAGTGGTCACACAAATACTGTGTTTTATCACAGGTGGTGTGAGCTAAGACATATCGATGTGTGCCATTTCAGGATCAGATAAAAGTCACTTGTAATTATGAATGTGAACCGTCATGACAGGCAAATCTGAGCTGACTCAAAGATCAGAGTCGAACAATGTTGCTTGTAATGTGAACATAATCAAAGACATTAGACTAGATTTGGGCTTTAAAAAAACAACAACATTAATCACAGACACAACTGAACAACAACAAAAAAAAGGTCCCAAGAAGTAAAAATAAAAACGCACTATAGTCCATAGCAGCTGCGTCTGCATGCCTCTAGAGGGCAACCCTGGCATTCATACAATCATCGTTTATACCACTTTATCCTGCATACAAGGTCACCGGGGGCCTAGAGCCTTAGGGTAAAAGGTGGGGTACACCCTAGACAAGCTGCCAATCCCTTGCAGGGCACACACACACACACACACACACACACACACACACACACACACACACACACACACTATGGTCAATTTGGAAACACCAATTAACCTAATCTGCAACCTAATATTTGGACTGTAGGAGGAAACCGGAGTACCTGGGGAAAACCCACCAAGCATGGAAAGAAAAACTCCACGCACACAGACCCGAGGCAGGAATCAAACGCAGAACGTGGAGGTGTGAGGCCATATTGCTAACCTCTTAGGGGCTACATAACAATCAGCTGATTTCATGTGGCGTTTCTTTTTATTATGGTGCTTCTTTGTTGTATTCCTATCATATTATACACACACATACACACAGACACACACACAATATGCGCATGCCTAATGTGAGCTACATTTTACATTAATGAACTGAGGTGGTGTGTGTCACTTTTTTTTATTATTATTTTTTACTATGAATGATAATTATACCAATTCTACTGTACTAATGTAAAGAAATGTGTGGCACTCCTACGCTAAATACATGAAGGTTTGCAAATTAAGTAATTTAGTTCTAATCTAAATCTTTCCACACAGTTCAAATATATCTCTGCTTTAATGTGTGCTTTCATTAATGAAGCAATTTGATTCTTACTAGGGATTGCATTAAATGTCCAGAAACCACTGGCAGTTCTAAACTTACGAACTTGCATTCCTCACTCTAATAGCTCCATAACTGTGCCTTTAACTTTTCTGCATTTTGTAATGGCCCACATTGTGCCATAAATCCAGATGTAATATCCCTTGATATTGGAGTTTAAGAGAAAAGCAATACAACCGCGAAATTCACTCACTCAATCTGTATACCACTTATCCTGTACAGGGTCATGGAAAGCTTGGAGCCTATTTCAGTGGAATCTGGACACCAGGCAAGATACACCTTAGGCAGAGTGCTAGTCTATCCCAGGGCTCACACACACATACATTCACTCACTCACAAGGCAATTTGGACATGCCAATTACCCTAATGTGCATGTCTTTAGATTGTGGGAGGAAACCAGAGTACCCAAAGAAAATCCACCAAGCACGGGAAGAACATGCAAACTTCACGTACACAGACCTGAGGTAGGAATTGAACCATTAACTCTAGAGATGCAACCAGTATTACAATAGCATAAATATAAATGTACAGTATACATTTAAAAATTATTGGTCATTTATACTTTTTTTATTTATCATTATCAATACAATATCTCTGAAGATATATATTTAGAATAAACCACCTCAGGTATTCTTTACAAGTCAGAATCATGTCGAAAACACTTCCAGAGCATCGTAGATAAACACCAGTTACACAATCTGGTCAACTCACCATTTTTCCAAGTTGCTACGCTCAAATCTTTAAAACCTATTATCTTGGTTGTATTATCTAAAAAGGAAGCAAAATAAGGGTTGGCGTTTCATCACACGACCGGTACACACCGCATACAGAATTATGCCAGTCACTGTGTGTACTGTTTACCAATATATTTATACCTGGCACAACACACATTCTATTAACTGTAATTTCCAGAATCGTCCTGTCTGTGCACTATAAGGCGAAACATTTGAGGACATTCATTGGTGCATATTGGATAGCCCATTCCAGATTTCATCCCCTTTTGATGTTATAATAGCCTCCCCTTTTTATCGCTGTGGGTATTTGAGATCATTAAGCCATGCTAGCATTAATGATGTCAGAGACTGACGTTGGGTGAGGATGCCTGTGGTGCAGTCAGCACTCCAGTTCATCCCAAATATGTTGAGGTCAGTGATCTGTGCAGGAAACTCAAAGGCTTCCACTCTAACCATTGCAAACCATGTGTTCATAGAGCTTGCTCTGTGCACTGGGGGATCATGATGCTGAAACAGGTTTAGGACTCTTAGTTACAGTGAAAATCTGTGTGGTCACAATAAGAAAAACAATAAGAAAAATACAACAAGAAGCTTTTGTTATGGTCTTGAAACAGCAGAGATAGAAACAGTACAACTTCTTTTCAAAACCAAAAATGTTATTTTGTAATTCAATTTAAAAAGTGAAACGCATATATTCTAGGTTCATTTCATATGTGAAATATTTCAACCTTTTCTTGTTGTTGTTTTAATTTTTACAATCACGGCTTATTTTGCATATGAAAAAAAAATCCAGTATCTTAAAATATTAGAATATTACATTTTGAGTTTGAGTAAACTACTGTTCATACACTATAAATACCATGTTCATTACATGCATGGGGAAGACTGCTGACTTGATAATTGCCCAGAAGATGATTGTTGACTGTCTCCACAAGGAAGGTAGGTGACAGAAGGTGCAAGCAAAGCCAATTCAACAACTTTACAAAGCTTTACAAAGAATCGAGTGAGGGTGAAGTCAGTGCATCAAGAGCCACATGCACAGATGTCGTCAGGAAATAGTCTGCAACTGTTGCATTCCTAGTATCAAGACATTCCTAAACCTGAAACAACATCAGAAGCAGGTCAAGATCCCAAAGTCTGGAGGAAGAGTGGAGAAGCACAAAATCCGAGTTCAGTTTGAAGTTTTCATGATCGGTGTGATTTGGTGTGCTACAGTCATTTTTAAACAGTAAAATTTACTGCAACCTTAGACAAACAACATACAACTTTTTTCACCATACCATTGTTTATTTAACAAACAGGAAGCCAAAAAATGTGAGCAATACTAAGTAACCCCATAATTCAATAGCTTGATGATCTACCTTTAGCAGCAAAAAACTGGAAGTAATTGTTTTCTTTATCAGTTATCAATTATGACTTTATCAGTTTCTCACATCATAGTGGAGGAATTTTTATCTATTCTTTACAACATTGCTCAAGTTCATCGAGGCCATCATTTCAACTGTGCTGAGGTTCTTTTATTTTTTAGCCATTCTGATTTATTGGTGTGCTTCAGTTCACTATCCTGTTGCATGACCTAATTTCAACCAAATTTTAGCTGTCTGAGAGAAATTTCCCTCTAGAATCCTCTGGTAGACAGAGTCCACAGTTGACTAAAAGAGTGCAAGGTGCTTAGATGGGTATGAGGTGTTTCTACTGAAATGGTGTTTGGTTTTAACCAAACATGGTGGTGGGAATTAAGGTAAAAAAAAAAAAAAATTGGTATGATTTGTCCCTAGGACATTGCTCCAGAAGTCTTGTGCTTTGATCAGATGCAGTTTTGTGAACTTCAGTTGTGCTTCTGTGTTAATTTTAGACAGAAGAGGTTTCTCTTGGCACCCTTCCAAACAAACAGTACTTGTTCAATCTTCTTCTGCTGCTGTCATGGACTTTAACATTTAACATGCTCAGTGAGGCCTGTAGGGTCTGAGATGTAGCTCTTGGTTTTTTTTTTTTTTTTTTGTATCGCATGGTTTGACTTTAAGGTGAATGTGCTGGGACATCCATTCCTGTCTTTAATGCTTTTCACTTGTAAATAATATTTCTCACAATAGAAATTTTAATTCCAAATTGTTTGGAAATAATTGTATAACAGTTTCCAGATGTGCAGTAATAATAGCTTCTTTAAGGTAATCGCTTATGTCTTTATATCTTGGCATTGTGGAAGTAGTAGGGGGGTACTTAGTATTGCCCACATGTTTTTTTTTTTTTTTGGCTTATTTTTTGTTAAATAATAAAGGCATGTTCATCTGAGAATTAAATAACCAATTAGTAACCAAAACTGCCACTAACTGGTTTGATGCCTTGATATTAATGTGCTTAATTGGTCAGCCAACTTGCCTAATCTGAATGATATTTAGAATCTATGGGGAAATTATCAAGAGAAAGATGACAAATACCTGACCCAACAATACAGATTAGGTGAATGCTACTATACTACATGAATACTACAATTTGATCTTTAGTAACTCGTCAGCAGTGCCACAGGCTGATTGCTTTTATGCCATGCCACATTGATGCGGTAATTCCTGCTTAAAGATCTCAGACCAAGTATTGAGTGCGTAAGTGAACAATTCTTTTCAGGATTTTTGTATTATAAATTCATTTTATTTATTTAGCTTGGGAAATATTGTGCTATTTTGAGTCACAGAAATTTTTTTTTTTCATGAGCTTCACTTTAGAGAGCTACCTTTCGACTGCAGCACATGACCACCTGATTTTGCTTTGATTTCGGTGGTTTGTCGCTGCTATTACTTTGCATTAAGGCCATTTATTTTTACAATATTACATAAAAAATGTTTACAATGCATTAATCATTTTCACTGTTTATAGTAACATTTACTTTTGTGGAACATTGATGAAACAAGTTTTGTTTAAAAATGTCTTCTAGTAGCTATAAGCAATACTTCTCTCACCAGTACAAAACCACAGCATGTCATTTTATTTAGAAACAAGAAAGGGGAAAAAAAAATGGAGAGTTGTGTCAGGAAGGGAATTGATTGTAAAAACCTGTGCGAAGTTGTGTGTGTACTAAGTATACTTAAAGTAGTTCCTCTTTAGCACACAAAAGTATACTTAATACACTTAGAATTGTGTTTTTGTATAATTGAATTAGAACTTAAATGCACTTAGTATAAAATTTGTTGTTCCAAAATAGCAAACTTCAAGTGTACTAGTCATTAGTCTGGAGCATGTTTGTTTGGCATGCTAGAATTTAATATACTAATATACTAGCATACTTGGGTGTACATAAAGTGAATATGCAAGGTAGTGCAAGTAGACATTGTGTGCGTCACATATACTGTAATAGGAAGTGCAAAAAGCAGGTAACAGTAATGTGCCGTAGAATGTAAGTAGTTTATAAGAAGCTTGTTGGTGCTTTTACACAATATACAGTATAGTACCGTATCTTTGATTAGCGCTAATAACGGTAATGTACAGTATAATAATTTTGTAAAAAGCATGTTGGTGCTTTTATTCAGCAAACTGCATATAGTCCAGTTCAACAGTTTATGAGGGTCATTGCCTGCAGACAGAAACTGTTCCTTTGCCTGGCCATTTTAAAAGTCAGGTTATCACTTTTCTAATCAGGCTAGAGTGGATAAATAGAAAAGGGACAACTTGAAAAGGGTAAATTCCTACCATTACCAGTTCATTTCTCTGGTCTTCTAGCCTCACATCATTTGAGGACACAGTACTTATGGGTGCTGCCAGAAATCAACATCTTTTGGCTCCATTAATTTGTCATAAAATGTGATCTGATCTTCATCTAAATCAAAAGCATTGACAAATATAATGTACCTAAAATAATAACATAAAAAAAATCTTATCTTTCATGTCTGCCTCTAGAACCATATAATACTAGCGGAAAAAAAGTAAATCCTTAAGTTAATGACATCAGAAAAAGCTAATTGGAGTCATGTGTTAACATACCTGTACATTGAGTCATGTTAAGAAAATGAGTTTGGGGGTATGGACTAGGGCTACTTTGACTGATAAACACACACTTTCTAAGTTCCATGCGAGAAGAATACACTTATGTGAGGCATGCCTTACCAACAAGAGCTTTCAGAGGATCTATGATCAAGAATTGTTGATTTAGATAAACTTGGAAAGGTTTAAAGTGATTTAAAATACTTTAGAAATTAATTAGTCTACAGTTAGGCAGATAATATACAAATGAGGACACTTTGGGAAGACACTTTGAGGCTGTGGCAAAGAACAATGAAGACTCATCAATGAGGTAAAAAAAACAATCCAGAGTGACAATTAATGATGTGGAGGCATCATTGGAACTGGCTAACATCTGTGTTCATGAGACTACAGTATGCAAAACATTGAACAAGCAGGGTGTCCATGGCCGGACAACATGAAGGAAGCCACTGCTTAGTAAAAATAACATTGCTGCACGCCTGAAGTTTGCAAAAGAGCACATTGGCAGTCCACAGCAGGACTGGCTAAATGTTTTGTGAACTGATCAAACTAAGATTGAAATATTTGGAAAGAACATGCATCACTATATCTGTCATATAAAAAGGCACTGCATATCATCGTGAAAACATCATTATAACTATATAGTATGGTGGAGAAAACATCATGATTTGGGCCTGCTCTACTGTATCAGGGCCTGGCCAGCTTGCAGTCATCTGGGTGGAAGATGAATTCCTAAGTGTATCAAAAAATTCTTCAGGAAAATGTGAGAGTGTCTGTACATCAGCTGAAACTCTGTGGAAATTGTGTGATGCACCAGGACAACAAGACACAAAACACTGGAGCAAGTCCACAAGACCCAATTCGCCTTTTGGAGTGGCTTGGGTTGAGGTCTGGGCTCTGACTTGGCCACTCCAAAAGGCAAATTGTGTTTTTTCTGAAGCCAATCTCTTGTGGACTTGCATGAAATGACTTGAAGAGAGCCATACGCAAGATGTTAAAAGAATATGATGGAGCACAAACAGTTCTGCCAGGAAAAATGGGCTAAAATTCCTCCTGAACGATGTGCAGGTCTGATCCACAGCTACAGGAAGCGCCTGGATGGGGTTATTGCTTCCAAGTTGGGGTCAACGAGTTATTAATTCCAAGAGTTCACTTACTTTTTTCATGGAGCTCATATAATAATTTTTTTTTTTACAAAAATGGAATACCTTTCCTTTTTAATCACGCGTGCATTATGTAACTGGTCCGGTAATTAACATTTTGCATGCTGTCTCCACAGGTGACTGATATTGTACAGGGTTTTAGTAACAGTAAAGCTTTGAAACAGTGACACAGCCGACAGTGTTGGTAATAATAAATTAAACTCTGCTCTTACAGCACCGCAGTTCATACGCAGATTCATACATTTCCCAGCACCACAGTGTAAAAAGCAATGAAAAACAAACTGCATTCATGGAGTTGTGTGTGTGTGTGTATGTATGTGTGTGTGTGCATAGTGTCCTATGATGGACTGGCATCCATTCTGGATCCATTGCATCCCTTACTTGGTTAAAGTTGTTAGAGAAGAAGAATTAATGATTGATAGATATATGATATAAGAATAAAAACACATACATGACTTATTAATTTGCATGTGAGAAAAATAATATATGATATATAATACGTGAAGTGTGTAATTTTTTTGCCTTTTGAAGGACAAAGACTAGTAGGTATTTTCAGAGCAGGTGTGCCTAAATGATCTTGTTTGAATAGTGGGGAAAAAATTAGGCAGAGTTCACATGGTATCCAAGGATAAACTTTCCTCTCCAATGACACTAGCAACCTTGGTGTAAGGTAGCAAATTACTCTGAAAGCACACCTCTGAGGATGTACATCGCCCATTACTCCCACTTTATAACACGATGACCTATTTTGGTCACAAATCTGCTTGTGCTGTACTATTTTAAACCTTTTGAATATGTATTGTTCAACATGAATATACACTCGAATGCGGATTATGAAGTATGAGGGCCTTTCAAGTCAACCCAGGACATTAAAAACTACCTTTGTTTCTCTATCCCTTACAGAAAATATTATATATACAGTATACAGTATATTAAATAATACATTTCCATATATAGGAAACTAGTGCTTATATTTATTAATACAGTGTATTGCAATATATATGTTGTCTTCATTGCACTATATATATTGCAATGAAGACAAAAACGATTATATTTATACTTTATGCATGTTTAAGAATTATACACACAGTTTTACTTTGTGCTCTGATTAATGCCCATGAAAGCAAATTTGTTCGAACACTACATTAACATATAAGCATAATGCACGCATGTACTGTTTATTAAGCAAAAGCAAGTCTCATTAGAGAGGTTAAAGATCCGTTTTCTCAGGCCTCTTAGTGGCGCAGTGGTAAAGTGGTAAAGTGATCCGCCCTATCATCCATAGATCGCTAGTTCGATCCTCGGGTGATGCTGCAATCTCTCGCTGCCAGAGGTCTAGAGAGAGCTGATTGGCCGAGCTCTCTCAGAGGGGAGGGATGAGAGGTACTTAGTGCTCCCACATTTATCACGGCTCTACAGCCAATCAGGGTGGTCTGTGAGCTCGCGGAAGGAGCGGATAGCGCTGTCCTCTTAGTGTGTTATGCCGTCCCCAACGAGCGAGTAGTTCGAAACAAGGTGGTTGTGAAAGAGGTTATAGTCTTTGGCACCCGGCTGAGTGGTAGTAGTAGCCTTAATGTGGGAGCCCCCTAGTGATGGGGAGGAATTGGACACGACTAAATTAGGGAGAATCCCAAAAAAAAAAAGATCCGTTTTCTCTCTCTCTGTCTCAGCTTGCACTTTGTGTCTGTGTGCATGCGTGCCATTGGACACTGTCCCCCTTCACACACACACACAGACCCTTTCGCCTTCACACAAACATACACATACTCTCTGCTCTATACAAAAACACTGGTCTGACGCGATTCTTTTCAAAGGTAAAGTGCAGGTTAATTTGTTTTATTATTACTTTACAGCAGTGATTCCATTAGTGTGTTGCTCAATCGAGTGTCGTTAGAGAGTGTTCCGTTGTGTTCGCGCGTGTGTGTGAAACTTAAAGAAAAGTAGTGGAAGGGTAACTGTGTAAGATGAGAAGAGGGAGAGGGGCGGGGCTCCTTACTTCAGCTTCACATAGACACAAATTGCATGCATGGCCTGTGCGCACAAAAGGAAACACTTATGTGTTGGGATTTAGTTTTTAGTTTTTTCAAAAGGTAAAGTGCAGATTAATTTGTTTTATTTTTACTTTATATTTTTTATTAATTATTTTTTCTGTATTTTTTTTTTGGGCTGTGGAATGAATAATTTGAGTTTCCATTATTTCTTAT
>JAAGKR010014510.1:0-11631 GCA_011419295.1 Clarias macrocephalus
TCTCTCTGTCTCTCTGTCTCTCTGTCTCTCTGTCTTACTCACTCCCTCTCTCACTCACTCTCTCTGTCTCTCTCTCTCTCTCTCTGTCTCTCTCTCTCTCTCCCTCTCACTCTCTCTCTCTCTCTGTCTCTCTCTCTCTCTCTTTCTCTCTCTCTCTGTCTCTCTCTCTCTCTCTCTCTCTCTCTCTCTGTCTCTCTCTCTCTCTGTCTCTCTCTCTCTCTCTCTCTCTCTGTCTCTCTCTCTCTCTCTCTCTCTCTCTCTCTCTCTCTCACTCACTCTTTCTCCCTATTTGTGGTTAATTAGCACTAATGAGCCATTAAAAGCATAATGACAGCAGATACTCAATGACCTCTTTTCTCTTTTCTCTCCTTTCTTTGTCTTCTTCTTTATCTGTTCTCCATCTGTTCCCCTTTGTTTGTCAAGGAACAGACAGAGCAGACAGAAAGCAGACAGACTCTTAATGACATGATTTAACATCACTTCCACACAGACACACAGAATGAAACCTAATGGCTCGGGAAAGAGCAGGGGAGCACAGGTGAATTGTGGGTAAGTGTACTGGAAATGATAATAATACTACTGATGTCTAGATCAAGTTCATATTATTATAATTATTATTATAGATAGTGATAAATGCTGAACTGTGTGGAAGAAACCGTTGTTTTAACATTATTGATCAGGATTTGCTGTCCAGATGACAGCGGCACTGTGGTTAGCATTGTGGCCTTGCACCTCTACGGGCCAGGTTCAATTCCCATCTTAAGGTGTGAGCATGGAGTTTGCATGTTCTTCCTGTGCTTGGTGGGTTTCCTCTGGGTACACTGGTTACCTCCCACAGTCCAGAGACATGCAGATTAGTCTAATTGGCGTTCCCAAATTTCCTGTAGTGTGTGTATGTTGACCGAAGGTCCTACCACGGTCGTAAAATGAAAATAAATACAACGGTTATCACCATTGGCCTCCATGGTCCCTATTGGGTTTCTAGATGGTTGGATGGATGTTTGTGTAGGAGGTATGTGATGGTGTTATTGGTAAAACAAGAGGTTAAATTTCTGATGGATGGTTGATGTTAATTTTGAATATCTTTGTGAACGCCGGTGCTAGTCAGCCAGCTAGTCTGGTCCAGCTGCGTTCCTGGTGGGGCTTTCCTCACCCGATGTTCTAAAATAATAAACCCATTTTCCAAATGTGATGAGAGGTGGCAGGCTCCAATTTCCCAAACAATGGAAGAGCCATCTTTAAAGACAGTGTAGCAGAGGCATCTGATGGTGGGTGTTGGTGGGCGTTTGCTGGTTTACTCTTGAAGTTGCCTGCCACAATGTGCAGTCCTTGTGAAAGTTGAGAGCCTCATGAAGATCACATAAGGGTGTGTCCGTGTTCACCTGAGGTGGAATATAAACAGTGCTGACTGAGAACAATTTAAATTCCATAGGAAGGTAGAAAAGGACATTTGATGGTCAATAGCTCCAGGTTGGATGTGCAGGAGCACCAGCTTTAGTTTACCATCAGACACGCGTCACCTCCCCTTCTTCTGGAACTCTGTTCTTCCAGCCATGTGGTAAACCATGAAGGACTCGTATGACTGGATGGTGTGGTCCAGCACTGCTGGGATCACTCTGGATCATGATCCTCTGGAACATAACCCTGGCCCTGAGGTTTTTGAGATTGTTCTCCCGAGAACGGATGCTGGCTTGCAGGATGTGAACGAGCCTGTTCCTGACTCCAGCTGATTTCCCTAGAGGCGACTGCTTGGGGTTGTGTCTTTGTTCCTCCACGGGACCTCAATCGGCAAGGAGGGGTGTTAAAACAGTTGATTATTGCATGGATTGAAGTTCAATAAAAATGAGAATATTTCTGTTGTACATGGTAATGCATGTGGTGAAAAATAATCTAGTAAAAGTTAAGGAAAATTAAGAAGAAAAAGAGATATAGAGAGAGAGAGATAGATAGATAGATAGATAGATAGATAGATAGATAGATAGATAGAATTAACGTAACATATCTGATGTGACACTAGATGGCAGTGCAGCTCTGTCTCACACTCTCTCAGGTTCCAGCGTTCTCTCTCTTCTCTATTTTTTATTTCCTCACCTTCTTGGGTCTCTTTCTTTCTGTCTTTTTTCTTTTCTCTATTTCTGTCTTCTTTGTCTCAGTCTTTCTCAATATATATGCTCCCCTTTTCTTTTTGTATTTTCTTTGCTTTCTTCTGCCTTGTTTTTTTTTCTGTCTGTCTTTTCTCTCTTTTTTCACTCTCCTTCTCCTTCTGTATCTTTAACGTTCTGTCTTTCTCTTCTGCTTTCTTGCTGTCTCCCTTTCTCTTACTGACTCATTACCTGTCACACTTCCTCTTTGACTTTTCTTTCTCTAGTCCTCTCATTATTTCTCCCCCACCTCCCTCTGTCTTTCTCTCTGTCTCTCTCTCTGTCTCTCTTTCTGTCTCTCTCTCTCTGTCTCTCTCTCTCTCTCTCTCTCTCTGTCTCTCTTTCTGTCTCTCTCTCTCTCTGTCTCTCTCTCTCTCTCTCTGTCTCTCTCTCTGTCTCTCTCTCTCTCTCTCTCTCTGTCTCTCTCTCTGTCTCTCTCTGTCTCTCTCTCTCTCTCTGTCTCTCTCTCTCTCTCTCTCTCTCTCTCTCTGTCTCTCTCTCTCTCTGTCTCTCTTTCTCTCTCTCTCTCTCTCTCTCTCTCTCTCTCTCTCTGTCTCTCTTTCTCTCTCTCTCTGTCTCCCCCTCTATTTTTTTTCTTTTTCAGTCTTTTTTCTTCCTTCTGTCTCATGTTTCTTTTTCTTTTTCCTTCTCTTTTATTCTGACTTTCTGTCTCTCTTTACATGTCTCTCTGTCTTTTTTGAAGACATCACACTGAGAGAGCAGGAATCATTTCTCAGAGATGGACTGAAAGTCTTCCAGTGGAGAAGTTGGAGGAGAAGAGGAGCAGCTCTGTAACTCACGCAGTGACGCTCCGCCAGAAATCACAACAGGAGCTGTAAGAAGGAGCAGGAGGGACGAGTTGGGGGGGGGGGGGGGGTGTTGGGCAACATCAATATAAGAAAAATATTTATAATGCTAACAAAATGTTAAGGACAGTCAGAGACCTTTTTGTCTTTTATCCTGGCAGTGTAAAACCCAGATATGGTTGTAGAAACAAACAGAATAGTTCAGAATAATTATTCATGGTTTTATCATCAGGTCTTATTAGCATCGAGAACTTCAATGTTATATAGGTGTATTAAAAAAAAAACAATTAATAAATCAAATGAAATAATCCAAGATCATAGTTGTCAGAGTTTTGAGGACAGGAGACGGATGCATGTGTAGATTACTTTTATTAAAAAAAACAAAAAAAAAACAGACGAGAGACCTGCAGGGGCTGATGGGAAATCTAGTTTAGCCTAATCTTTTCAGTCCCGCCCCTTTCCCGTCCCTGTCATATCAGTCAGTGCAGTGCTGAGAGATGAGTAACAAGTGTGTGTAGATCAGGACAATGTCCCCAGACACACACACACACCTACAGACATGGTACACTGTGATAAAAAAAAAATTATAATAATAAAAAAAATTATAATTCAGAATTTCTTATTTCTTTATCACTGTGCTGGTGGAAATGAAAATGTGTGTGTGTGTTTGTGTGTGTGTGTGTGTGTGTGTGTGTGTGTGTGTGTGTGTGTGTGTGTGTGTGTGTGTGTGTGTGTGATGAGAAACAGAGACAGCCCTGCTGCCTTGTCCAATTAGAACAGAGAGGAAACAAATCTGTCAGAAATAAGACTGGGCCGTGCAATTGATCTGTTTACCCAAAGCATTTCACACACACACACACACATATACATATATATATATATATATATATATATATATATATATATATATATATATATATATATATATAGATCAGGGTGGTTCCCATTCAGAGAAAATGTATAGAGGCTGTTTTCCTTCACCTTAGTGTTTACAGTGTAAATAGAAATGGCGGGAAAAACATTAAGTCTTCAAAGTCAGAGCTAAATATGAGTTTTCTAAGCTCTGTTATGTCGAGAACTGTAGTTTGTTTAAGAATAAAACTTTTTGTGTGGTGTGTTGCCGAAATAGTACGAGTTCGTGTTGTCACGTACATTATAGCTGCTCTAAACTCTCTCGAGTCGCTTTTTATTCTCTCTCTTAAAGAAAAAGCCGTCATGTTCATGTCATATCAGAGCAACACCACAATATAAAGTTGTCTGTCCTGAAGATGTGGGAAAAACTAAAGTTACAGCTGTTCCAACCAATTCGAAATGATTGGAGCTTTGTGACATGGTGCATTATGCTGCTGGAAGTAACCATCAGAGGACGGGGACATGGTGGTCATAAAGGGATGGACATGGTCAGAAACACTGCTCAGGTAGGCCGTGGTATTTAAACGATGCCCAATTGGCACTAAGGGGCATAAAGTGTGCCAAGAAAAGATCCCCCACACCATTCCACCACCACCACCAGCCTGCACAGTGGTAACAAGGCATGATGGATCCATGTTCTCATTCTGTTTACGCCAAATTCTGACTCTACCATTTGAACGTCTCAACAAAAATCCAGACTCATCAGACCAGGCAACATTTTTCCAGTCTTCAACTGTCCAATTTTGGTGAGCTCGTGCAAATTGTAGCCTCTTTTTCCTATGTGTAGTGGAGATGAGTGGAACCCGGTGGAGTCTTCTGCTGTTGTAGCCCATCCGCCTCAAGGTTGTGCGTGTTGTGGCTTCACAAATGATTTGCTGCATACCTCGGTTGTAACGAGGGGTTATTTCAGTCAAAGTTGCTCTTCTATCAGCTTGAATCAGTCGGTCCATCCTCCTCTGACCTCCAGCATCAACAAGGCGTTTTCGCACACAGGACTGACGCATACTGGATGTTTTTCCCTTTTCACACCAGTCTTTGTAAACCCTAGAAATGGTTGTGCGTGAAAATCCCAGTAACTGAGCAGATTGTGAAATACTCAGACCGGCCCGTCTGGCACCAACAACCATGTCACGCTCAAAACTGCTTAAATCACCTTTCTGTCCCATTCTGACATTCAGTTTGGAGTTCAGGAGATTGTCTTGACCAGGACCCAACCCTAAATGCATTGAAGCAACTGCCATGTGATTGGTTGATTAGATAATTGCACTAATGAGAGATTGAACAGGTGTCCCTAATAATCCTTTAGGTCAGTGTAAATCTGTAGTCAGAGCTGCTGTGACTTCCTCGGACAATTCAGACTCCAAAAGTTTTAAGAATTTGAATCTTACATCACGTGTGCTTGTCTGTTTTTTTTTTCTCTCCGTGTTTGTGTGTTATTTCGTCTCACTCATGTTTGACGACGATGTTTCGTCTCTCATCAGTGTGAGCGCTGAAGTGTTTGTGTGAGCTTTGAGAGAAGAGGAGAAGGAGGAAGGAGGAGGAGGAGAGTGTTGTGATTGCTTGTCAGTGTGTAATCACACAATCACAACCCACAAACTCTGCAGGCAGGAGGTGTTTAACATTCCCTGTTTGCCCAGCGGGAGAAGAAATAAGCTCTGTTTGCTTAAGAGGAGACACTTTGACTTTGACATCGCAGACACCGTGCATGCACAAGTGTCTAGGATAAACACACACACACACACACACACACACACACACACACACAAACACACACACACACACACACACACACACACACACACACACACACACACAAAGGTGCAAATTCAAATGGAATTATAACAAGTCATATAAACTATATAATTCTGTTGCCACAAAGGTTGTAAGCACACGATTGTTTAGAATGTATCTGTATGAACTGAGAGGCTGAAACCTTTATCCAGCCTGATGATGCTCCTCTAAGGTCTATAAATCCAGCTCCATGAAAACAGGAACTTGAGTGCCCTGCACAGAGCCCTGACCGAACTCAACCCCTTCAACTTCGGGTTGAACTGGAACTGGAGCCTCTTTGTCAACCCTAAACCAGAGCCGGAGCTCACTAATGCCCTCGGAGCTGAACGAACACGAATCCCCACTGATGCACTCCAACATTTAGTGGAAAGATTTCACCATAAAACAAGGACATGTTTTTCAACAATGGTAAAAGCACCATACAAACAAATGCAAAAAATGTATAAATATGTACATGATGTCAGGGGTGCATATACTTTTGTAAATGCTCATAGTCAAGTCAGGATAGTCTGTAATCTATGGATGATACACGCATTGGTCAGAGAAATAAAGCTCTAATACCATCAACAGGGCTTAGCAATGGAAAGAGACAAACGAGTAAAGTTTAAACGTAACACTGTATATGGAGCATATCAGAGACAGTGCCGAAGTAGATCTAACCATTTTGCCATGACGTGTGTGTGTGTGTGTGTGTGTGTGTGTGTGTGTGTGTGTGTGTGTGTGTGTGTGTGTGTGTGTGTGTGTGTGTGAATTCATACAAAATTTTGTCTTATTTTAGTAAGTAGGATCTTTACGCTCTAATATGTCACATCACAGCCAATCAGAGTGACTCATTCAGTGTTCCTATTATTATGGCCTCGCCTGTTCAGCGTGAGTGCTGAACCTCATTAACTCAGCTTGCACTGCTAGATATTCCTGTCGGAAGTAACTTACTGAACACGCCAAACACAAAGACATAGCGGAATGTACTCACGGCTAAACCGCTAATAAAGCATAAATGTAAAGTATGCAGGAGCAACGGCTCAGGGCCAAATCGCTTCTCGCCGGACATTTAACGTGACAGAGAGGCCATTATCTCACAGCGTATATAGTCAGAAGCAGCCTTAGGGGTCTATCTGCTGCTAAACGCTAATGGCTAACTGCACATGATGATGAAGTTGGCAAGCAGAAGGTCAGGATCAAATAAATGAAGGTACAGAGAATTCAATAAAGGCTTTATCAGGGGAAAAGTGTGTGTGTGTGTGTGTGTGTGTGTGTGTGTGTGTGTGTGTGTGTGTGTGTGTGTGTGTGTGTGTGTGTGTGTGTGTGTGAGAGAGAGAGAGAGAGATAGAAGATAGGAGATGATGGACAGAAAAGAGTAGACGTAGAAACGAGTGGCCTCATAACCACTGTGATGACAGAGGGAGAGATGCAAGTTCACGTTGGTGCTCATGTCTGTCTGTCTCTGTTGGTCTGTCCGTGTCAGTGTATCCGTCTGTCATCTTCCTTGCTCTCTCCCACTGTCTCACTCTTTCTCTCTCTCTATGCTCTCTATGCTCTATGCTACACCCCCCCCCCCCGCCCCGCCCATGTGTCTTCTTAGGTGAATGAAAGTGAGAGTGAGACAGATAAAGGAGACAGTCTGACCTGCTGTGTCTCTTTTTCCATCTAAATGCAAATAGATGCTGCGGATAATAGAAGCTCGATCTGCCCCTATTTACAGTCTGAGTGAGTTCCTGTTTGTGGAGAAGTGGAACCAGTGTTCTCCTCTTCTAACTCCCACTGCCACAGACGGAGAAAGAGAGACAGACGGCCATTAAGATAGAGAGGGAGATAAAGAGACGGAAAGGAGCAGCTACATGTATAACATCACTGTAAGTGTAAGTCACATCTGTGCAGATCTGGATGTGTGTCTGGTTCCAGTTCCTGTTCCATCACACATCCCTCAAGATCGAGTCACACCCGCACAGAGGCGACGTGCTGCTGCAATTAAAACGTCTGACGTGCTCATGGGTCTGATTCCTTGAACCGTTTGAGCATCATGAATCATTATTTTTATGATCATAACCCTTTGTGTATTTCTTCAAAACTGGACCTGATTCCACATCCATCTATTGTTTTCTTTATTTTATTCTGTAATTAGTGGGAAATGTGCAGCGTCATATTTACACCTCGGGGAAATCATGACACGGTAAAAGGCGACACTGAATTTCCTGGGAACTGAAGGCAATTCTAAAACCTATTGCTTTTTCATAAGGATGACAATGTGCCTTGATTTTAAAAGCTCTTTTAGCGTTGTCGGAACATTTCTCATACAATAAAGGAGAAAAAAAATCGAAAGAACATTTAATGTCATGAAAGACAAGGAGTAAATAGGAGAGAAGGTAAATCAATGTGTAATGTTAACATTATTTATTTAGATTTCATGATGATTCAAAAACTGGGAGTTACAACATGGGAATTCTTGATCGCTCCACAGATTCTATGGACTCCAGCAGTGGGACAAACTAATTATTTACCGATAGTCTCAGATCTCTAGTGAATTCTAATTCAAGAGCAGCATGTCCTGAGTCAAGGGGAATAGCAAAAGTAACAAGTCAACAAGGAACAACTAAAGACCAACAAGTCCTGTGTCAAGTGGTAAGTAATAACCTGTAAGTCTTAAGTCAAGGTGCAAGTCAAGACCAGCAAGTATCAAGTTAATGTGCAAGTCCAGACTAACTAGTCTCAAATGGAGTGAAGTTAAAGCCCAATACTTTTATAACTAAGTTATTGTGAGCTCATGAATTTCATTATATCTTAAATCTGTAAACTTGAATTGTAAAACTGATCAACAGAGTAATTTTACACAAATAGTGGATGATTTAAAAAACGAAATCTGGATTTATTGCCAAATTGAACTAAAATGACCATGTGTGTATTGGTTTGTCACAGAGTTATTATGAACAATAGAATTAATGTAATGATTCTCTCCCTGATTATTTTGTCATACCTGAAGCAAGATAAGTATATATACTTCTATACTACCTTAACATATTTTAAAATAGTTTTCTGGGTTCTAATAATCATAAAACAAGGCTGGAGCTGAATTTTATAAAGTCAGTTGTATTTTAATTTGAGTGATCGTCCTGTCCCTCTTTCTTTCTCTCTTCTACCTGTTTTCCTCAGTGGATAAGTGCAGAGAGGAAAAGAGAAATGCTTACTTTAGTAGTAAAGTATGTCAACAATTTAGGAAGTTTATTAATTGAGAACTTAAAAAGAACCTAAAGAAAACCCAACAAAGGTACACCATCTGACTGAGACCTAACGGGGCTTTGCAAACTGAAACTAAACCCTTTCATCTGCTTAGGAAGTGTTATCCCTTTAGTGGACTTTTTCATTTTTATCTTATGTGTTTTTCACTTTTAAGCTGGACGCGCGCTCTCTCTTTGGGTTTAACTTTAACTTTCTCTTTAAACTACACGCTGGCCAGGTGGCACCGTGTTCTCTCAGTTGCTCATGGACCTTTGTCTTTTCTTGGCCCTATTACCAGAGCCACGTTCTCTCTACCTGGTACTACCTAATGGTTGCATGCGGCGTGCCGGTTACCAGGTCCCTAAATAGATGCGCTGCCAGGTGTAGTGCATCTCCACTGATTGCCCCCATGGTGCACCCGCACATGAGGGTGACCACTGATGTGCCTCATGTTCGACAGTGCAGTATATTTCCTCATAGAACTGCCCCTCATGAGACCTGCATCATTACAGTACCCCGCCATGGACGGCTCCTAAGGTCCTAGTGCTATATACTTGGACCCTACAGTATATGCTGAGTATCAGGATACTGTATATCAGCATGTACCCTACAGTATATACTGAGCGGGGATCCACAAGCGTCCTCTGGACCATGCCACTTTCACTTCACTGCATAGTGGGTGACCTCCCAGAGTATACTGTCCGGCTCACTGTAAGAGCTGGGGCCCGTCATGAAGATGGAGTGGGATGGTAATACTTGGTCATCCAGGCTCTTGGCATTGAGCCTGGTGGTCCTTTCCTCAGCCTCCACAGGGCCTTTGCGTTACGCCGTCCCATTGGTGGGTGTGCAAAGGGGGTTTAGGAGAGAGGAGAGCTCCTGGTCTTAATGGGCCACAAAGATAGGTTGATGCTATGAGGGGATAGGCCTCGGGGCAGGGTGCTCCTGAGCCAATCCCTTGGAGAACCTTACCATTCTAGTAGCTTTTGAGGGCAGCTGTAGGGAGTACTGGGGCAGGAGGCCCAGCTGGGGGTTGGGTTCACTTTTAGGCAGCTTTGGGAACACCTAGCTGGAGACAGATCAGGTTAATGCGGGGTTTGTGACATCGAAGCCAGGGAAACCCCAAAACTACCTTCCGTTCTGGCACCTGGGTTACCAGAAACCAGATGTGGCATCTGAGCCATAGCATAACTGGGGCCATCTGCTGGGTCACTTAAATGGCTGGCCAGCCAGGGAGACCAACAGGATGGTGAAAGGGAGTAGGCTAACTGATATGCCCAGTGCCTGGGCTAGCTTCCTGTCAATAAGACAGCTTTTGAGATGATAGAAAGTGATGGCGGGACTATCCTGATTGTGGGATAGGGGTGTCATGTGAGCCTAGTATTTAGTAGTCTTAGAAAGCACATCCTACAATGGACTACAGTCTTACAACCTGACTGATATAGTTACTCACAATCACACTTAATGGATTACTGATTACTGATTCCACACTCATGGACTCGCACATATTCCTTGCAAAATCTCCAAGTTTATGACAAAGCTAAGCCTTCCTTTTTTGTGTTTGTTACCTGGTTTGATCTTTATTATTATTATTATTATTATTATTATTATTATTATTATTATTATTATTACTTTTGCATCATCCTCTAAAACTCACAATTTGACTTTAATTTTGACTCATATTCTGGATTTGTTGTTCTTTTGTAATAAAGTCAATCTGCACATGTAACCATCTCTGTGCAGAAACAAAAAACACTGATGTTTACTCATATTGTAGAATAAAAGAAAAATCTTGGGAGCAGAAGAGAGAGAAAATCAGACCCATGGTCCTTTTATTGATTGGTTTTATTGATCCTTAACCGAAACAGCAGTGACCTTCGTGTAGGACTGAGGACGATGAAGGTGATGATGATGAGGATGATGTTGCAGAAACGAACAGAAAGATCAGAACAGTCCAGATATCACAGATATAACATTCATTTACCGCCTTGCTTTGTAACTCGAGAACTACCTTTACAATCAATCAGAAATATTTTACAGAGAATCATGGGTCACATCTGGACACAGTGTTTTTCATGTTTTTTGACAAAATTCATTTTAGGAGCTTTGTGTCTGGTCTAAAATTTATATAAATTTAATACTCAATCAAATCATTTTGATTCCTGGTCGTCTACAATTAATAACAGATAATTAATGAGGATTCTTTAACAGCCACCAGCAATTTGCAAGAATTCATACAACATACAAAAAAAAAATTGAAAAAGGTCTGAAAATGTATGATCAAGGCCGAGTTATCTTAGCTCAGTCGTAAAAACCAAACCAAAGTGCTCTTGGTCATTAGTCATGCTTGATATCAGGTTGTGTTAGCAGTATTGTGTATAGTGTGTGTGTGTGTGTGTGTGTATGCGTGTGTGTGTGCGCGCGTGTGTGTGTGCGCGTGTGTGCGTGTGTGTGTATGCATGTGTGTGTGCGTGTGTGTGTGTGTGCCGTGCGTGTGTGTGTGTGCGTGTGTGTTTATGTGTGTGTGTGTGTGTGCGTGCGTGTGTGTGTGTGTGTGCGTGTGTGTGTGTGTGTGTTTATGTGTGTGTGTGTGTGTGTGTGTGTGTGTGTGTGTGTGTATGTGTGTGTGTGTGTGTGTGTGTGTGTGTGTGTGTGTGTGTGTGTGTGTGTGTGTGCGTGTGTGTGCGCGCGCGTGCGTGTGTGTGTGTGTATGCGCGTGTGTGTGCGCGTGTGTGTGTATGCGTGTGTGTGTGTGTGTGTGTGTGTGTGTG
>JAAGKR010014511.1:0-11629 GCA_011419295.1 Clarias macrocephalus
TGTGAAACCTGTGTGTGTGTGTGTGTGTGTGTGTGTGTGTGTGTGTGTGTGTGTGTGTGTGTGAAACCTGTGTGTGTGTGTGTGTGTGTGTGTGTGTGTGTGTGTGTGTGTGTGAGAGAGAGAGCGCAGAGTATTAGGTATCGTGATTTAGTATTACAATTAACTTTTTCTAGTCTATGATGTTTAAATATGTGCTGTTGTTTGGTGTTTGCCTGCCACAGATAACAGCTGAGGTCATCTTTTGGAATGTGAGCTGTGATCAAGGAATTTGTTTTACAACCTGTTCTATGAAGTCAAACCTGTTCCACAGATAGTCAGGAGGTTTACACCAGATAAACCAGTTTTTCTGAGCAGAAGCTGTGTTAAGGGTTAAATATTGCGTAAATCAATCAACAATAAATCTGGTCAATCCTAATCTTTATATAAATGTCAAAATGATAATAACCAAAAGCAAAAACTTTTTTGTTTTTATATATAATTTTTTTGCATATAATTATTCACACCATTAAAAAATCCCCAGCAGGAAATATAAAGTCTTTTGAAATAGAGACACATGCTAATGTAATAGATTTTATTAATGTCGACCAATCTATATTTACATTTAAATAAAAGAAAATTATATATTTTTTAAAAAGTGCCTTTATTGCATTGCAGTGTGACAGTATAGTATTTATCTAAACAGACTGTGTTTAGTTAATGAAAAATGTCAAAATGTCTTTAGTAAAAACAAAGAAAATATTAGGATTAGTTGAAGATTGAAGCTAATGCAGAGGTGAAAATAAACAAAGGGAATTCCACTGAATGTATACAAAAGATACATTACCCTGGTGTTACATACATTTTACTGTTTATCAGGTGTTTTTATATCATGCTATAATAACTGTTTTGATTCTTCATATATACGCAAAGTCTTATGCAAATTTTAGGCACCCCTTGATAAATAACAGATTTTGGTGATTTTTTAATTAAAAGGATGTTAACAGTCTCTCTTGGACATGGAAAAGATATTGGTGCATAGTTACTTTTTATGTCATAAATGGAACAAAAAAAAACATTATTGTGCAAAAGTTTGGGCACCCTACATAATCAGTACATATAGTAGTATCGCCTCCTCTGGCAGATATCACAGCTTGTAAACGCTTTTTATAGCCGCTAAAAGTTTTTCAGTTCTTGTACTTGGGATTTTCTCCCATTCTTCCTTCGTTCCTCTTTTAAGATCTAATCAGATCAGATCTTTTAAGATAAAATTTTTTATGATGTTTAAATCAGGAGACTGTGATGGCCGTTCCAAAACATTCAGCTTGCGTCTCTTGACGTATTCCATAGTGGATTTCGAGGTGTGTTTAAGATCTTTGCCCTGTTGTGGAAGCTCCTCTTTTCAGCTTTTTTATGGTGTGATGTTTGCTTCCAGAATTTGCTGGTATTATAATCATTCTTCCCTTCACCCTTGCAGTGTTTCCTGTGCCACTGGCTGCAACACAACCCCAAAGCATGATAGATCCACCCCCATGTTTAATAGTTGTCCTGGTGATCTTTTCATGAAATGCTGCTCCTTTTTTTCTCCAAACATGACTTTGCTGATTGTGACCAAAGAGTCTATTTTAACTTCATCAGTCCACAGCACTTGTTTCCAAAACGCATCAGGCTTCTGTAGCTGTTCTGTTACATACTTCTCATGCTGTATTTTATGATGGAGACGCAGGTATGTTTTTCTTCTGTTGACTCTTCCATGAAGGTCTTGTGGAACGGTGCACCACCACTCCTGACTCTGCTGAATCTTCCTGCAGGTTTTTTGCAGTCAAATGGGGGTTTTGATTTGTCTTTCTGACCAGCGTACGAGCAGTTCTCAACCAGAGTTTTCTTGACCTCCACAGTTCCCCTGAACTGCCGTCTCTTTATTACATTTCTCACTGTGGAAACTGCAAGCTGACGACGCTTTGCTATCTTCTTGTAGCTTCTCCTGCATTGTGGGCATCAATAACTTTCATTTTCAGAGTCTTACACAACTGCTTAGAGGAACCCAGGGTTGTTGTGTCCCACAAGGTTTGAAGAGTTGAAGTGTTTGTAAAGCTTTGAAATTCATATTTACTAATGACAGCTGTTGCCATGCATCAGATCTAATGAGCTGATTAAGGTCTGAAACCTTGTAAAAAGAATCTCTGAGACTCTGGAACTCTTAGGGTGCCCAGACTTTTGCACAGTGCCATAATAATGTTTTTATTTTTGTTCAATTTATGACATAAGAAGTAACTATGCATCAATGTTTGCTGAAAATATTGTGCATTTTTTTCTATTTCCAAGAGAGACTGTGTTAACATCTTTTCAATAAAAAAAAAAATCATATAATGCCTTTAAAAAAATTCTACAATGAAGAAACATTAAAAGATTAAAGATCACCAAAGCAATAAAATAAACAAAGTCAATATTTGGCAAGAAAAGTTTGCTTAGAAAAAAAATTTGTAGTCCACATGTGTGTGCAGTTTTATTAATAAATCAGCTGGATGTTACCTTCTGGTTGATCTCTATTATTATCCCAAACCCAGGAGCCTACATTACGTTTTTCCATCTTTTAACTGGTCCTTTATGTATTGTGTTGCTTTCTTCAAATATTCTTTCTTATGGTACTTATTCATTTATTGTTGGTTGCATGTTTGAAAAATTAAATGGTTTATATATGAGAGAGAGATACTTAATAATTAAGATTTAATTAAGCAACAAGGCATTTGGAGTGATGGTATTTTTAACAGGCTTAATTAACTCATTTGGGTTTAACATGAACAACTGTGCCTATAATCATCAACATGAAGAGTCAGATCATTAAACTTCAGAAATTGGTTGGATTTTAGTGTAGTGTTTGTACCATAGCAGTTAATTTTATTATAATAAAGAGTTGAATTTATTTTGTAATAGCTGTATTTGATTAGTGCTCACGTCAATCTGTGTTCTACCTACATTATAATCCTGTTCAGTTCAGAGTAATGTGTGGACAGGGAAAGAAGACTTTCCCTGTCAGCTTGAGTTGAGGACAGAGCTATTGGGTGTTAGCTACCAGACTGGGTGTGGTGTGTCAATCAAGTGTCAAATATTTCACAACATAGTTATGGTTCTTCTAAAGAACTTTTATTTATTTATAAAAACAGAAAGATTTTAGAGAGAGCTCAGGCCAACCTGAATTAGATCTTTAGTGTAGTAAGGATTTAACCACTTGTCAAGTGGTTTAGTTTCTACAGTGGAAATATATATTTTATTATTACTTAATTAATAACATCCCTTAACACTTTCACATGAAGGACATGTGAGAATATGCACAGGTTGCAGACAATAATAATAATAATAACAATAATAATAATAATAATAATAATAATAATAATAGGAAGAAGACTATGTGTGTGGTGAATCACCCCCCCCCCCACGCACACTTAGAAAAACACCAAATGATTTGTCCACTCTTCTTTCATGTAATTTGTAAATTTTATTAACTTTTATTTTATTTATGTAATTTTAATTTCTGTACTTTTTTTCTTTCACTTTACTCTTATACTTTTAGTTTCTCATTCAAATGCATCGATGTGAGAGAAATCTACATAATCCATTAATCATCCACATCACTGTGTGCATACTGCTGTTTTATGTATAATGGACGCATGACTAAAATATGCTAAAATATATTACCACAAAAATATATTAAATATAACGAACATGTATTCATGTCTTATCACCTCGCACGATTACAGCATTGAGGTATTACACCAGCACACAGCCTTCACTCAAACTATACAAATGATCCTTAAATAATTTATCCCACAAATCATATCACATGGACGTAACATCTACATAATGAAAGAGAAATTTCTAAATAAACTATAGCGTCTGTAAGGGTTCCACAGTTTTAAGTCAGAAGGTTGTTTAGATATGGAAATTATTCAATATGAAATTATTTTGTCAAAAATGGATCCAAATAGTATCAAATAATAGATCAAAGTACACATTTCCAACATCAGTTCCAATTAATTTTATTTACGTAACACTTCAAGCAGTGCACATTGTCACAAAGCAGCATCAATATAAATCAAACAGGGAAGAAACTTTAATACATATGAAGGTACATAGATACAATGTGCACTTATGTCTATTTGAAGTCATGAGAAAACCAGACCCACAGCATTGACTGATGTTTCAGGGCAGGTCTGCTCCACCCTACAGTACTCCCACATTCACCCTCTATCTGTTCTACCTGTTTCCTCTTGTTCACACACCTGCGGCATCACAAAGGTAAGAACATCTTAATGCACTCACACACACATGGATACATGTTGCACAGCTAAATCACTTTATGTAAGTGTTATAGGTAAAACCTGTAGTCCGGTGTTGGTCATAGCTGACTGTTCTGCATATGTTTTGGATTTTATTTAAATTCCAAATTCCAAAGTGAGGCACTGATGTTCTATAAGACAAAGGAGAAGAATGTGCTCTAACAACACTTTTGTGTAAATTTAGGTTTAGATCCTGAGGGTCAAAGACATGATGTCCCTTTTTTACATAAAATAATGATGAGCAAAATGTATTATATAAGAGCACAAACACATTGTGTTACAGCGAAATTATTATACAAAATATTTTTATACAAATATTCTGGTGGAAAAAAACACAAACTTCAAATTCAAATTTGTCAAATAAAAAAAATGAATGTTCGAAATGTTTAATAATAATGAATAAACATATGAGCTTCAACTGACTTTACACTATTGCACTCATTTGATGTTCAGGAGTGTAAAATTGTTTTTCTCTTTTTTTTCATCTTTGAAACCTTTCAAATAAAACATACAGTGGTGGCCAAAAGTATTGCGACAAAAGTAAAATTCAATGTTTTTATTCATCTCAATTCTTTTTTTTATGATGATAATGTAGATAATTCAAATAATTTGTTATTTCATGCAGTGAATTTGTTTAGTATTTAGCATGAACTACTTTATTCTGTCAAATCTACTGGTACCAAGTGGGCAGAGAAAGACATCTGCAGTACTCTGGTGTGTCTCACTATATCCATGTCTGCTTTATCGCTTCCTGAAGATCACTTACATAAATTTGTCATTTGAGAATTCCAGAGTTTTAGGCATTTTTGTGCAGAGGTGGACACCCTGTCTACATTTACATTTAGACATTTAGCAGACGCTCTTATCCAGAGTGCCTAAGTTCCCATCATTGGATAGATCCTTACACTGGGTTACTAGGTTACTAACTATGTACTGTACCTTCAGACAAACACAGTTGGAAAAGTTTTTTTTTTTTTTCTGGTGAGAGATTAACCCAACTATTGATGAAACAGATATACAGTATCTTAAGCTGTATTCAAAGATTGGCATAGACTCAGCTATATGGACATCCCGACATCTAGAGGAAGTTTATTCCACCACCTAGGTGCCAGAACAGAAAAGAACCTAGATGCATGTCTTTCTCTGAGAGATAGTGGGACCAGCCGAGTAGTGTTGGAACGTTGCTGCGGTATGTTGAGAGGGAAGTGTCTGCTGGGCTGTGTTTAGCTTTGCAAGCAAGCATCAGAGTTTTGAATTTGATAACGTCAGCTATAGGAAGCCAGGTCAGGGAGCAATAGGGGGGTCTAGGAGAACTTTGAAGGTTGAAGACGAGATGTGCAGCTGCATTCTGGATCAGCAGCAAAGAACAAATAGTAGACAGAGGCAGCCAGGAGCGAGTTGCAGTAGTCCAGTCTTGAAATATCAAGGGACTGAACATGCACCTGAGTAGCCTGAGAAGAATGAAATGAAGAAATCGACAAGAGCAAGTAAGGTTAGCGATGTGAGGAGAAAATGACAGTTAATTGTCCAGAGTTACCCCAAGATTGCGGTCAGTGGCTGAAGGAGTGATCCGATTGTCCAGGGAGATCACAAGGTCTTGACCAGGGGATAAATCACCAGCATGATGATAGTTGTTAAGTAGAGATAGAGGTCTTGTGAAATGGGCCGGAGTATTGTGGAAGGGATTGAGTCTAATGAACAGGTGATGGGATTGGAGGATGAGATGATGTGCTGAATCTCATTAGTAAATAGATCAGCTGATTGTAATTAGCACAAGATAGGTATGAACTCATTAGTGACATTGTCTATTCTATGCACAGCAAGAACTATAATACTTGCTGTATGCTGTCGTAATACTTTTGGCTATCACTGTACATATTAAATTGTGTTTGCATACCAACATGCTATAATAACAGCCATGTCATTAGATAAGATTGTTACTGAGGGCAGTTTTAAAAAAAATACATCAGGTGAAATCAGAAATCTTGTTCATCTAGGAGGAAATACTTTAAATGGAATATAATAAACTTCCTTAAGAATGGGCTAAAATTTGTTGGTCATGTGACTTGTGTCACAGTGATGTGTGAGGGGGGGAGGGGGGGGGGCTAACTGTGATGTTGCTGGCTTTAATTATATTATCATAAAGAAAAAAAAATCAAATACATGTTATGTAATGAAAAACCAGCTACTTGAAAATGTAATGTATAAAACAGAACAATCTTTGATGATATGTTTATATAAAATTTTTATACATATTTTAGTGTAATTTTTTCCTGTCTCTTTCAGAACAGATAAACAATGTGTTAGTAAACAAACTTACTTAATAATGAAACGGATAAAGATCAGCTGTGGAGTTCTCATCCTCTGTGCTCTCTGTATAGGTAGGACATGTTATTTTATTTCATTACACACCAATACAAAACAACAACAATCATACAGTAGAAGCCACTTAAAACAGCTTCTCCCAGCTGAACGGCCGCTAAATGGCGTGTGGCTGACAGGCAATTACCGTGACCCGCCCCTCCCCCTTCTCCTATTCGCAGAAAGATTTCACAGTGAACGAGCCCATTAATGTGCGTCTCTTTGTCCGCATGACATTACTATATCCCATACTTAGATGAGTTATTTATTCATGTAAAACATGCTGGTGCAGCGTTATTAACCACTACATAATTTTTTTCGGCTGACATTTTAAAATTGTAATATTATCATTTTGAAAATATATGAGAGTGACACAGCAATATGACATTCTTCATGTAATGATGAAAATCTGTAAATAATGCAGTAACTTGTCTTATTTGCATGAAAGGTCGGACCATTAAAGCACAGTTAGTGACGGTACTCAGACACTGACACTGTATATATCCCCATGATGACAAGATTGATTTAATCATGAAAATATGTAGACAATGCAAGAAGTGCAGTTAACTAAAGCAGTCGCTGCTCCCACCTGGCGGGAGCATTGCTACCAGCTTATTATAACAGGGTAAGAGGGCGTTAATGGGGCGGGGCTTTGTTCACTGCATCATCACGGGGGATCTCGGTCCATGCACGGATCGGTCACGGACCCATTATGGATTGGGAAGCAGGTGTTAGATAAGGCTTCTACTGTATATCATAACATACACAATATTATACAGAAATTCTGAACAGCTAAAAATGTGTGTTAGCTTATAAAATATTTAATCACAAATAAAAAGTAGTGTAATATAACACAACTATATATATTTTAAAATTTCTCAATATTAAAGCAAACTAACTAAAATATAAATTGAAGCAGCATTACATTTAATTTAATTATAGTTAAATATTTAAATATGTTTTAATAATACAATTAAAAAATTCTAATTTATATTTCTCGTGTGCTCAGGATGCTGCACAGCTCAGAGCACTACACAGGTAAGAAAACTAGAAATCTCAGTGGGAATAAGCCAAGCTGAACAATTCCTGAACAATGCGTGATTTAGTTAATTTCTCTTCTGCTCTAACAACATTTTCTCCTCATCACTTATATGCAAATGAAGATTGATGCAAAATTATAATGTATTTATTGTGGTAAGAAGTCATATTTGGGCATTACGCCCCAAACGACCCAGCAGGAACCCTGACGCTGTATGATGTTGCTATATAAACACCAACGTTTTACAAATGATTTTCAGAAGTACTTTATTGATTTTATTTCATTCATTTAAATAACTTTGTGGCTCTAGGCTTTATCTATATTGTAACTACTAGAACAGGCTTCTGTCGCTTCCACTACCAAGGAGTAATTGATTTAATTTCAAATATATTTTTCTTGCAATATACAATTGTACAGTAAATACATACAGTAAATATGACATGCTCAGAGGAAACAAAAACATTTCATTGTATGTTACAAATTTGTGGGTTTTTTTTCAGTGCAACTCAACTGAAGTCAATAGTAAGTGTATATCATTTACAAAAATATAGTCAATATAATATCTATAACATATTATACATCTGGTGTGTTTTTATGGAAAAAAAATATAGTGTAAAAATGCATACTGGGGTCAAGGAATTACATCATTATGCTCAAAGATCTTCTGTTCCAGTTAATAACTCAAACCATTTCAAAATTATTTCCCCAACTACAGCAACACTGTCGTGCATGTTGAGGTATGTATTAATTAATACTTTTTAATGCACATATTCATAATGGGCGGCACGGTGGTGTAGTGGTTAGCACTGTCGCCTTGCACCTCTAGGGTTCAGGCTTGATTCCCGTCTCTGTGTGCATGGAGTTTACATGTTTTCCCAGTGCTTGGTGGGTTTCCTCCAGGTACTCAGGTTTCCTCTCACAGTCCAAAGACATGCAGGTTAGGCCAATTGGCGTTCCTAAATTGACTGTAGTGTGTGAATGAGTGTGTGTGTGTGTGTGTGTGTGTGTGTGTGTGTGTGTGTGTGTGTGTGTGTGTGTGTGTACCCTGTGGTGACCCCGCCTTAGAGTGATATTCATAATGTGTTTCATATATTCACAAGTGTAAAAAAACAAAAAAAAAACAAGTATAGGATGTTTTGGGGTACCACTGACAGACTCTATTCTATATTCTATTTTGACTTCTATATCTATTTTAATATTCCAACCACTAGTGTGAATTCAACAAATGGCACCAGTAACAGCCTTAACAGCACTACTGGGAGTGGTAACATAACAACTCTCACTACGAGCACAAATATCGTTTGTCAAGGTGTGAACAGGTAATATATTTATTTATTTAATCATTTGTTTGTTTATTGTAAAAAACAAACATGACTAAATATAGCTAGATATATAGCTAATAACAGTTGTGTGATGTTATATTTACTTTTATTCCTTTAAGTCGGCCAGTTCAGAGAGCATTCCTGTCTGGAAATCTTTCTGTAGTGCTGTGCAACTTCAGCATTCTTGACTATGCCTGTTCAAAAGTGAGTACTGAAAAAAAAAAAAAAAACTTTCCACTGATTCAGGTCAGTTATGCAGAACATTAGCAGGATAAAGTGGTATAGATCATGAATGAGTAAGAGTGATATTCATAATATGTTTCATATATTCACAAGTGTAAAAAAACAAAACAAGTATAGGATGTTTTGTACTTAGAAAGCACTTATTTTTCTGTTTGAAGGTTGTTCTCACTTCTGATTACCTGCTCACGCTGCTCAAATGTGAACTGTCAAGCAGCATGAACTACTCAACAGACATTTGGACGCGTTTCTTCCAGAAATTTGCTCAACCATTAGGTGACGCACTGGACAGGTTTTCGATCATGGTATGAACATTTGATTCATGCAGTGGTCATAAATGTACGTGTGTGAAATAATGCACTGACGCTTGTACTCTTTCTCACAGAACCCCAGTAGGATTCAGTGTGATCCAAACATGCTTGTTGCCATTAGACAAGTGATAATCAGTAACTTCACCACAGAACAGCTGAGGAATGTCACTGTCATCAGCCAGTGGTTCCAGGTCAGGCTAAGACCATTTTTGTCATCAGTGCCCCAAAAGTTTCTGTCCAGCATCAGTTCCAAGAACTTCAGCTGCAAGAGCTACCAAGTTGTGTAAGGATGGACAATAGAATTTAATATTTTGAATAGAATAGAAAACTCCATGTGTACATTTAGGATGTGAATCAGATGACAAAATCTGTTTTGTTTTCACTCAACTTAGGGTGGAAGCTCTCAGTAGTCAAGAACCTTTCATGAATGAGAGACAGAAGCATTCTGTCTTTACTTTATTCATCTTTCACTTCCTGTCAAGAGTTGACCTGCCAGGTACCAGGGCTACTTTAAATTGCTCATAAACAGATATGTGGTAATCCTAGACCTAAATAAAATCACAACAAAAGGCATTAAGGAATGTTCTGAACAATGTATCTAATGGTCTCTGATTATTGCAGATCCTGGCTGTGTTTCTGACACTTCTGGCAGCAACGACTGGCTTGAAAAGAACCTAGGCAATTTCTCAGTTTATGCTTCATGGAAAGAGCTAAAAAATCTGAATAAAAATTTCTCCAGTGTGAGTAACTTCACAGTTGCATGGCTTGTTTCACATGGGTTTGCAATTGACGTAGGAGGAGGAGATGGTCTCTAAATGTTGGTGGGGAGACCAGACAGCTGCTGATCCACTGTCCTCTTGCTTCCCTTGTAGACCAGGGCTGATTTACTAAGCTATTCAGAATAGAAAAGTGCTTCCGAGTGGCCAAAAATTCTAGGAGTAATGCAATTTACTACTTTCAGGTGGAGGAGTTAAAGCAATTTATTAACATTCTTAAAAAAGGAAATCACTAATACCTCGACCAAACTGGTTAGGAGTAGTGAGGAAACGATGTTCAGACGGAGATGTGTGGCAAGAAAAGACTTTGTAGTAACGCACTGAGTGACACGGAGATCATGAAAAATACATTTGAACAAAAATATTTATTTACTTACATTTTTTTTTGCCCATCACATACAGTATGCTACTGGTTAATTGGAGAATATTAGTTCATTAGTTAAGGGTATCATCAATGGCACACACATTAAAATAATCATGTATATATGTAAGTTTTTTGAATCTAAATTAAAACAGTTTGTTTTATGTATGTTTTTATGCTTTGTTTATCATCTAATTAACTGAATGTATTGACATTTTTGAAAAACTTTGTTAATACGGGCCCTGGTGTGAACAAAATGTGTGACATGCATATTTTGTCCTGCAGGTGGCAGTATTAGGCTTGCTGTCCAGTGCGCAGAAGGCACAGTTCATCTTGCAGCCAGATTCAGGAGTGTTGGGAAATGGCTCTGCGTTTAGAGAGGTGTTCAGCAATATGGTCACATCTTTAGATCTGAACCAACTTGGCAGCTTCTTCACGGCCTTCAACCAGACTGCAATACAAGTGAGGATCACTGTAGTCTACATCCAGGACACATTTTCTTTTAGATGCCACACATTTATTTTTGTGCACAAGAATGAATAAAGTCCACATGTGTTCAGGCTGTTTACCCATGCTGCTGTGTGTTTACAGATGAACTCGAGCATTTCTACAGCAATATCGGAAATCATCCTTAATGTGACACTTTTGGATCTGGCACCAGACTTCCAAAGTTTCAGCTCAGAGGAATTTGCCCTGTGGTTCCAGACTTACCTTTCCTTCTTCCTTCCTGTGATTGGTCCAAACACCCTGTCCGTCATCCCCATAAACATCAGCTGTGACTCCTACAGAGCGATGTGAGCTCCTCCTCAACATGAACACACAGATCTATTCTTTACTTTATTTGCAATTGATCATGATTTTTCTGTTGTTGTGTTCACAGAGTGAAAGGACTTGATAATGTGTACA
>JAAGKR010014512.1:0-10000 GCA_011419295.1 Clarias macrocephalus
CTCTCTCTGTCTCTCTCTCTCTCTCCCTCTCCCTCTCCCTCTCTCTCTCTCCCTCTCTCCCTCTCTCTCTCTGTCCCTCTCTCTCTCCCTCTCTCTCTCTCTCTCTCTCTGTCTCTCTCTCTCTCCCTCTTTCTCTCTCTCTCTCTCATCATTCTTTCTCTGCTTCTCACTTGCTGTCTCTCTTCATCTCATTTTATCTCTCTTTCTATCTGCTTGTTCTCATGCTCGCTCACACACACACACACACACACACACACACACACACACACACACACACACACACACACACACGCACACGGTTTCTCCATCCATTGGGATGCAGCAGGACGCTCAGCTCTATTCATCAGCAGCACAACCACACACTTCCTTCTGTACCAGCACTCCGGGCTCCGTAACACCTGCCACTGTGTGTGTGTGTGTGTGTGTGTGAGAGAGAGAGAGAGAGATTTCAGACTGTTCATATTGTTGAAACTGCATCTTTTTCATCAGTTATGGTTGCTGGTAACCTTCACATGCACTGCGCTGTGGTTAGATTTAGCAAAGCAAGCTAATTGTGCTAGTACTAGCTACATCCCCTCTCCAGAGCCACCGATATTCTCGGCTCCTTCCTAACGAGGTGATATTTGCCTTAAGCATCTATACACATTTACGAAAGAAAAAAACTCCACATGCTTGAGTTCAGGACAGTTGTTTTGATTTGTCACTTATTATTGGTTGCTTTTGGAAGTTAGAATGACTTTGATGAAATCAGGACACCGGTGACTCCATAACGGAATTAATGCATGTTAATCGGCATAAACGCTACAAATTAAGGTTACAGTTTGGTTGTTTTCAGGTTGTACTGTATGTGAGATGTTGTGTTGGTTTTGTTCATTCGATGTTAACTCAATATCGTTTTATAAAAGTCATTCTAACGTTAAAAAACATCTCTGTCCCGATGGTGAACGTCAACGCAACATCTTTATGACTATATTACAAATCTCGTCCCAGCTTCACTGTATTTCTGGTTAAAATAATTGTTGTTTAAAGTGATTGTTTAAAATAATGCTAGCCTTTCTGTTCATATTAACAATCAACCTGCCGCATGTATCAGTGTTTCATTAAAGTGACAAAATATTCTTCACTCTGACATGCATACAGTAGGTTCATATGAGCAGCTCAATATACCCATTAAAAAAAAAAAGGCCATCTATTTCCCCCTGACACGCGGGGTTGCCTGTAACAAAACATTTAAGTTGAAAACCGCGATACATTAGAACCTCGGCATATGAATTTAATCCGTTACCGTGGTCGAGTTCTTGATGAAATTTCGTATTGTGAAACTTGTAATGTAAATGCAGATAATCCGTTTCAGGCTCCCGGATGTACGCGCAACTTAGCCAGCGTTCGGTTCGGTTTGTCCGTTCCTTGCCAAAAATGCTTCATATATACAGTACAGAGCAAAAGTTTGGACACCCCTCCTCATTCAGCGAGTACTGTACTGAGTACTTTCTTGTGTTCTTGAGCCCAAACGCGTCTCTTCTGCTTGTTGCCTGTCCTTAGCAGTGGTTTCCTAGCAGATCTTCTACCATGAAGGCCTGATTCACACAGTCTCCTCTTAACAGTTGTTCTAGAGACGTGTCTGCTGCTAGAACTCTGTGTGCCATTGACCTGCTCTCTGATCTGAGCTGCTGTTAACCTGCGATTTCTGAGGCTGGTGACTCGGATGAACTTATCCTCCGCAGCAGAGGCGACTCTCGGTCTTCCTTTCCTGGGCCGGTCCGCATGGCAGCCAGTTTCTTTGTAGCGCTTGATGGTTTTTGTGACTGCACTTGGGGAAAAGTTTTCCCAATTTTTCAGACTGACTGACCTTCATTTCTTAAAGTAATGATGCCGCTCGTTTTTCTTTACTTAGCTGCTTTTTTCTTGCCATAATACAAATTCAACCTCTTTGAATGAGACGGTGTGTCCAAACTTTTGCTCTGTACTGTATATTCTTAAGGTCAAAACTCGTAAAGGAGGGCATTTGAATGCCGATGTTCTGCGGTATGAACTTATTTCAGAAGCGTTTTAGGCAAACTCTTACACAGAGGCAAAAGCCATTAGCATCACTTCTGCCTGCCATATGAACAGTGTAGCAGAACTAAATGTGTTTGCAGGATTTTAGGAGAATGTTGATGCCAAGATGAAGTTTTCTGCTGTTCCAGTCACTCGGAATGTTGTGCGAACGCCGCGTTATTCACTTAACAAAGCTATGTGGAATTCTGTGGTGTGAGCGCTAGGCAGAAGTTAGTTTGTAGTGCAAAGCTTCTGTTTCACTTCCCAATCAATACATCAGTTTATTTCTCTCTTTTTCCTGCAATCGCTCTCACTGGTTTTGCCGTCTTTGAACGCCATGATGCACTTACAGTAATATATTTGAAAGCAGAAAGAGAGAAAACAGCACAACATTCAGGAGACACACGAGTGATCTGCGTGCGTGGGACATGAGATGCACTTGCTGTGTGTGGAAAGCTGTTGCATTCACACTGTCTGCTTCTGTGGGCTTAGAAAGAGGAGAACTTAATTCTACATGCTCAGTTGATGCTCGAACAGCTGTTAAATGGTATAAACCTGCACTATGACAGGAAGCTGACATCATGTACTGAAGCTGAACTGACACTGGTAGAGGAAGAGGCTAATGATGCTGTAAAATTAGGTTTTTGTGTTATTTATAATTAAGCATTAAGATTTCACAACCGTTCCGATATTCAGCACAACAACAGTGTGGCCTTGAGTGTAATATTACTTTTAAACAACAGTTCCACAAACACATTTATTATTCAATTCAAATGTTATTTGTATAGTGCTTTTAACAATCGCCAGTGTCGCAAAGCATCTTTGCACAAAAAGACTTTTGCACATTTGTATAAAATGTGAATGTGTATGAATCAAAACGATGATCAACTGATTATGATTCGTTTCTTTATTTAAACATTCTTCCATGTATGGTGGAACTAAGTAACCGAATCTGGCGGAGCTGGCGATCGACAATTAGAAAAGGACAGTTGTTGTAATTAACTATTTACACTAAAGTAATTTTCACTCACTCATCGTTGTCTGTTCGGCTTTATCCTGTATTCAGGAGCCTGTTCCAGAAGACGTAGGGCACAAGGCAGGGATGCCCCTGGACAGGGTGCCAATCCATCACAGAGCACACGCACACACACACACACACACACACACACACACACACACACACACACACACACACACACACACACACACACACACACACACACACATTAGCCTAATCTGCAGGTCTTTGGACTGTGGGAGGAAACCGGAGTACGACGAGGAAACCCACCAAGCACGGGGAGAACATGCAAACTCCATGCGCACAGAGACGGGAATCGAACCCTTTACACCACCATGCCACCAATTAATTTTCACCCCAGTGAATATCAAATGTCAGTATTAATGCGTTAACGCATGTGATTCATCTAGAAATGTTACTGCATTACTATTACTATTTCGTTTTTTATGAAAATTTATCATGAGACCAATTTTGAACTCAGTGGTTTTTCATAATCGCAGCGCAGTTACCGGACTGTGTGAGATAGTATGCAGTATGTAGTATATACTGTATATATATTTGCATTTGTACTTTCCAACAGGAAATCATGCATGAAATATTCTCCAACTATTGTTTGTCAAACTCTTCATATTTCTGGTTTTCTGTTTGCATTCCACATGTGAATCTATTAAAAATTCTGCACTTGCTTCTGCTTGGCCAGACATAAAAGCTTTTCTGTAAGTCACTCTGGATAAGGATGCCAGATAAAAATTATAGAAATACTTTATATTAAATATAATGTTTTATATTATATTTAATACATAAGTGCAGTAATCAGTGCAGATGATATGATTTCGATCAGGTTTGCGTTAGTTTGTCTTTTTTTTTTTCTCTCATTGTAGTTGTGTCCAATTCCTCCCCGTCACTAGGGGGCTCCATATTAAGGCTACTACTACCACTCAGTCGGGAGGGCCGAAGACTATCACGTGTTTCCTCCGAACCACGTGACGCCAGCCGACCGCATCTTTTCAAATTGCTCGCTCGCGCACCGTTGGGGGCGGAGTCACACACTCGGAGGACGGCGCGAGCTCACAGACGCCCCTGATTGGCTGTAGAGCCGTGATTAATGTGGGAGCACTAAGTACCTCTCATCCCGCCCCTCTGAGAGAGCTCGGCCAATCAGCTCTCTCTAGACCTCCGGCTGCCAGAGGTTACAGCATCACCCGGGAATCGAACTCGCGAGGCCCTTTAGTTTGTCTTCTAAACTTTTGTCATTAATTTTATTTTTCTAAATTATGAGACTCCAGATTTCTTGTGTAAATGCTCGCACAAAATAAATGATGAACAAATCTTTTCAGGTTGATGAATGAGGCCCAGTCGATGTAAGAAAAGTCTAAACCCAGCACCTTATAAATACTATAACCTTCACCCTGACTCACGAGGAATTCCAAAAGCCACATCTGGAACTATACAACAGTAATAAATATATTGCAGAATAACTGTAAAGGTGGTTCTCTGGCAGCACTACAACCTCCTGATCAATATCCCTGATCCCCCGCTGCCTCTGCATGCAAACACAGCCCGGCTCCTGGCAAACAATTAATTGCCACATTGGAGTGCTAAGCATGTTGATATGCTCGAGCGCTGCTGGTTGGAGCGGAAGTCATTAATCAGGCCGTCACTGGCCGTTCACACACGCATGTAAATGTTCAGGGTGGTGCAGAGGGACGGCGGCCACTTGCAACACAGCAGCACACACTTGCAGCTATTTTTGAGAGAACTTACCTCAGCACTCCCCCCCCCCTCTCTCTCTCGCTCGCTCTCTCTCTCTCTCTCTCTCTCTCTCCCTCGCTCGCTCTCTCTCTCTCTCTCTCTCTCTCTCGCTCTCTCTCTGTCTCCCCTTGACTCGCTTCCCCGCACTGCTGTGTGCAGTGTTCAGCGTGGGCGTTTGTGCGCCACGTTTTTCTGCATTAGTGCATTTTGCAGTGTTACCGAAGATGTGTGTTCGTGTGTTAATTCACACATGCTGCTGCTGTGTAACTACAATCGTGCTGATGCTGCACATACAGCACTAGAACTGACTCACATTTTATTACAGTTTATAAGAATCAGAAAATCTTTAGTACGTTTCTCCTTAGTCACTTCCACTGTCAAAGCTCAACCCAAGATTCCAGAAGTGTCTGTTCGACGCAGCTATGATTCAAAGATCATAACTGGCTACTTGTAGTATGTAAAAGTTTTATATTATCAGAGATTAATGTTCCAAGGGACCTACATGTATATTAATGAAAGCTTGTTGTCACAGGAGGCGGCACGGTGGTGTAGTGGTTAGCACTGTCACCTTGCACCTCCAGGGTCCGGGTTTGATTCCCGTCTCTGTGTGCATGGAGTTTTTAATGTTCTCTCCGTGCTTGGTGGGTTTCCTCCCACAGTCCAAAGACATGAAGGTTAGGCTATTCTGCATTCCCAAAATAGCCCGTAGTGTGTGAATGAGGGTATGTGTATGTGTCTGTGCCCTGCTATGGATTGGCACCCTGTCCGGGTGTCTTCTGCCTCGTCCCTAACTTCCCTGGGATAGACTCCATGCCCCCCATGACCCTGAATACAGAATTAAGCGGTATAGACGATGAGTGAGTGTAGTCACAGGTGTCCATGCTACCAGAGCTTCATCGCTCTTTATATTATTCATGCCCTATGTTCCCAGAGTTCTATATCACCAGTTCCCAACAGTCCCAGAATCTAGGTCACCAGTTCCCAATGTTCCCACAGTTCTATATCATCCATTCCTGGGGTTCTATATCACCAATTCACAATGTTCCCACAGTTCCATATCACCAGTTCCCAGGGTTTCAATATCACCAGTTCCCAATGTTCCAGTGGACCTATGTTCTCTGCTTCCTTTCTGTCACCAGGCCCTATATGCCCAGGGTTTTTGCACTCAGGCACATCTGCCCTCAGAGTTCTATAGTTCCAGGATCTTATCCTACAGGGTGTGACAATGTCTCCATACAGAGGAGAAGTTAACACAATAGCAAAATGCAACTCTATTTACAAAACCTCCTCTACACAGGGTTCAATATCACCAGTTCCCAATATTCCTACAGTTCTATGTCATCCATTCCCAGGGATCTACATCAGCAGTTTACAAAGTTCATACACTTCTATAAGACCAATTCCCAGGGTTCTATATTACCAGTTCCCAGCGTTTCAATATCACCAGTTCCCAATGTTCCAATGGACCTATGTTCTCTGCATCCTTTTTGTCCCCAGGCCCTATATGCCCAGGGTTTTTGCCCCCAGAAGTTTTCTGTGAAAACACATCAGTGTCTCATCTCTCACACTCATGATGAACCTGATTTAAAACATCTGATGTTCTGCATATAATTTGCACTTTGAATGCATTCCTTAAAATCGTACACCATAGCCATAAGAATGAATTCAAAACAATATTCTTTTTGTTACAGGCATTAAAAAAAATAACAGACATATTTGCAAGTACAGTGAAACCTTGGATTACGAACATAATTAATTCCAGAAGTAGGCTTGTATATCAAAACACTTGTACAACAGATAGAATTGTCCCATAAGAAATAATGGAAACGCAAATTATTCGTTCCACAGTGTTGAATGACGCACTCACACACGAATGCATGCTGACACAGAGAGAGAGAAAATGGCTCTTTAACCTCGCTGTACAAACACACACACATACAAACACAAAATAAAACATGTTTTACGCACACACGGATGGTCACAGTGATACAGTAAACAGTACACACGTGAGTACACTGAGACAGAGCAGGGGAGACAGCGCAAGAGAGAGAAAAACCATTGGCTCAGTTGTGATCATGTGATACTCGGTGTCAAAACAAGAGCGCATGCGTGATACATGATGCTCTGTACTTGTAAACCAAGACTTGCTCATTTTTCAAGTCAAGATTTGTTAAAAAATTTTGCTCGTCTTGCGGAACACTCGCAAACCATGTTACTCGCAATCCGAGGTTCCACTGTACATGTATATATGTATGTGTGTGTTTACATACACACTCCCAGCTGAGGTCCTGTAATGTGCAAGTGGTGTTGATGAATGATTGTGTGTACAGTTCCCAAAGACAGATGCGTCTCTTCAGCAAGTTGGTGACAAGTTATCCAGTGATTTTCAACAATCAGGCATTCCACTCCACATGACCTTCAGAACCATTTTTACAACTTCATGAAATATAGTGTAAGAAGGACAGAAACAGAGCTAAAGAAACTCCGAACATATAAACCATATGTGAAGCTCATGCAGATAATAATTAACATTAGCCAGCTAGTTCAGTACTCATCTACGTTACTCTGCGTGTTTTGAGACTGGCTTGAGGAAGGAAAGGAAAGCGTTGTCTATGATGTTTATTTGTAAACCCATTCCTCAGTCATTCCTTGTATTTTTGAGCTGGCGAGCAGATCACACTCCTGAAGTTCTCACGCAGCGCTGTCGTCAAATTCGTCCTGAAATAAGCACGCTCTGAAAGACGGCTTTCCATAAGGCGGCTTATGAATGGCGCAGACTTTATCTCAAGCGCGCACACACTGCGTTAAGAACGCTTCCCCGCCTCCTCCTGAACGGGGCGACGGAACGTGTTCGTCTTTGCTGAGTCCCGAATAAAAGATGATGGGCACATGCCACGCTGTAACACACACACGGCCCCGGCTTTGACTGGCACGCCGAAAACCGCTCACGCTGACGAACGCGACGAGAGCCTGGAGCACGACACACACTGATCTACATCACCATGGTAACTCACTGACCCACTGTGACTGATGGACATCTCCATGGAAACCTGTCACCGTGGAGACCGACGCTGTGCCTCTCTCTGCACGGTACCATCAATATCAGCATGGGGGCGTGAGGTGTCTGTGCCTGTGTGTGTGTGTGTGTGTGTGTGTGTGTGTGTGTGTGTGTGTGTGTGTGTGTGTGTGTGTGTGTGTGTGTAGAGATGGAACAGAAGGGCTGCAGAGAGCACTGACAGCCTCCTCCTCTCTGTTTTTAAAGCTACCTGGCTTTCACCTTTCTTTTTCTCTATGTAAATTTAATTAAACACAGTTTAAGATAGTTTTAATGGCATACATTAGACCATCTCTCTCTCTCTCTCTTTCTGTGTGTATGTGTCTGTGTGTTTGCTTCATAGCTTCACTTTGAATGACAGGTATCAGAGCCACACCACCTAAAGCCCTGGTCCCTAAAGAGAGAAGTTTTCCTCCAGTAGTTCACTGTAAGTGCTGACGTCCAGCATTTTCTCCAGACGAACAACAAATCCAAAGTCTTCTAACACACACACACACATGCACGGATTCTCCTGGAGCTCGTGTCCACGGTGCCGACTGAGCCACAGCCGCGGTCCTGCTGAAGAACGGACGGAGGGTGCAGTGACCACGAGCCAAATCAAATAATTGTTATAACAGGACGCGTTAGCACACGGTTGTCCCTGAAGTGCCCGAGGTTAACGAGCCCGAGCTCTAATCGGCTCTAATCGATACAGCACCCGAGGAGGAGCGCGAGGTACGGCACCGCCCACATCATCGCATCATCACGGCTTATATCGGCACTGATCAGACCGAACAAACACAGAGGCAGCACAATGAAACCATCCAAACTGGGAAAACAAGAACGTAGCAGAGAAAGAAGTAGAAGAAGTAGAAAGCGCCATAGTGCACCTCAAAAGGAGCTCTCTACTCCCTGTGCAGGGAATGCTGGGTAAGGGAAATCCCCACAAAATCCCACCATTGGGAACACCGTGGGACACCTCCAGCACAGACGTCACTTCCTCCATGTGCTCCCATGGCAACATAAGCACCTCAGATACCTGTCGCCACTGCTGTGGAAATCTCACACTACAGACTTTAAATATTGAATATTTATTCAAACAAAAATCGATACCACTATAAAACATACACTGTTGAAATGTGTCTGTATAACTCACCAGTCTTTTTAAAAATCTTTTTAATGATTACTAGCCCATATGATACTGTAGTGGCTCAGGGTTCTTGCCCGCCATGCAGAAGGCCCAGGGTTCGATGATTCCCGCCCAAACCCCAGCCACTGGATGCAGTGCCGGTCCAAGTCCAGATAAAATGGGAGGGTTGCGTCAGGAAGTGCATTCGGTGTAAAACCAGTGAGAAGTTGTGTGCGCGGACCGTACTCAGGACGATACTATGGACTTATTGAGTAAATTAACCTTTTTAATATGTTAATAACAACTTAAATGATTGGGTCCTATTAACATAATGTCGTCCCCTATAATAATGATGATAATAAATATATTAATTCCTTTCCTCATTTTTTTACCGAGGCACAATGATTGGTGTGAAAGTTTTCATGTCCGGTGAAGTAAAGACCCACTGTGGCCTCGTTCCCTACACCGTTCCCTTTGAACCGAACAGTTCCGCCCCCTGCGGTTTGAAATCACACTTAACATGGCGGAACAGCCTGTGCAGCGCCGTGTACTTTACAGGGAACTTCAAGCCGAAAGGAACGCAGAGAGTCAGGAAAGTAAGACTAAAAACAGATGAAATGCGAAGATGAAAAAGAAGAAGTAGAGGAAAGAGAAGAAGAAAAAGCAAGACTAATAACAAAAAACATAGAAGAAGAAGAACAACAACAAACATAAGAATAATGCTAATAAAAACAACAACAACAACAACAACAACAATAATAACTAGAAGAAGAAAAAGATGTAATGAGTAAGACAAAATAAGACTAACGATAAGACATATAGAAAAGAATTATAAAGACACTGGATTGGGGTGTCAATCCATCACAGGGCGCACAAACACAATCACATTCATTCACTACGGGCAATTTGGGAACGGCAGTTAGCCTAAGCTACATGTCTTTGGACTGTGGGAGGAAACCAGAGTACACAGAGGAAACCCACCAAGCACGGGGAGAACATGCAAACTCCATGCACACAGAGACCCGATGAA
>JAAGKR010014513.1:0-11626 GCA_011419295.1 Clarias macrocephalus
CACTCACACTTTATAACACACAAATATACACTCACACTTTATAACACACAAATACACACTCACACTTTATAACACACAAATACACACACACACTTTATAACACACTGATATACACTCACACTTTATAACACACAAATACACACTCACACTTTATAACACACAAATACACACTCACACTTTATAACACACAAATACACACTCACACTTTATAACACACTGATATACACTCACACTTTATAACACACAAATACACACTCACACTTTATAACACACAGATACACACACACACACTTTACACATACACCCACATACACCCACATACACACTCATACACCCACATACACACTCATACACCCACATACACACTCATACACACACATACACCCACATACACACTCATACACCCACATACACCCACATACACACTCATATACACATGCTGTTGGAGGTGAAACTTTACGAATACAAAGTCTTCGCACTGATAAATGACGCTCGACTGAAACGTCAAACCTCACAGGGGTGCCAAAACTTTAGTTAAAGTAGAAAGTAGAGAGAACATTATATTACAAACTATAATAAAACAAATACACACACATAGAGAAATTCTGGAGCAGAAGAAAGAGAGAGTTGTGTGTGTGTGTGTGTGTGTGTGTGTGTGTGTGTGTGTGTGTGTGTGTGTGTGAGTGTGTCAGTGCATGTCCTGATGCTGTGGAACATCTGAACTCAAAGCCCTCGTCCCGATCTTCACACGCGCGCATGTGTGTGTGTGTGTGTGTGTGTGTGTGTATGTGTGTGTGTGTGCAGTTAATCTGTTCCTGTCTCTGTGTGCACATCACCTTATATGGACCTATTCCACATCTTTCTCTCACACACACACACACAGCACACACACACACACACACACACACTCCAACATGTGGAGTTTCTTCACACACACACTGATGTCCGTGTCTCCGTCACTGTGTTTCTCTGTGGGGGCGTCCCTCAGATCAGGTGATGTTAATGATCTCACCAGGTGACCTTTAACCCTGAACCCCCGGTGGTGCCTCACACATGTGTGACCTTTCACCTGACAGGTGTGCTGAGACACACTGCTGTACATGTTAGTGGGACCCGGGGTCTGGAGCGTCAGCGCAGTGTGAACACACTCGGTACCGTACCCGGGCCCGGGTCAGGGTTGTTCCGGCACCGCGCAGCTGGTTCATTATTACACATACGCGACTTGTAAGATCTTGTAAGATGGCCATGGGCGTGTGTGTGTGATGAGGTGTTTCCTCTCAGTGCAGTGTGAAGGCTAGAGTCAGGAAGCTCTGTGGCTTTAACTTCCTGTAACAGAGCCGCGTCACTGCTGACCCAGTTACTGCGCAGAAAACATCTGATACACACACGACCGAAGTGTAACAAAATAAACATGTCACTCCTTTGTGTGTTGAAGTAAGCGGTGTGTGTGTGTGTATGTGATACAGCGAAGTGTAAAATGTGTGACTTTGTACTGTTGTGTGTGTTTAATGTCATGTTAGTGTTTATTTACTTTTCTCTGGTGTTGTGTTTATTTACACTCACTGTCCACTTTAATAGGAACACCGGCACACCTCCTCACTGTGTCACGCGTCAGCAGCACTGTGTGTAAACTCACACAGATACGGGTCATGAATAGATAATGAAACACGATCCAGGAAGTGTATATTAATGTGAATCATCGCTCTGAACATCCGTGTTGAACAGAAAAGCATCTCAGCACACGTGAAGGTTCGGTCCATGCTTAGGAATGCTCAGAAGTCCAGGTGTTCCTATTAAAGAGGCCAGCGTGTGTGTGCGTTGCGTGATGCTGGGTGTGTTTACCTTGGTGCTGTGTGTGTGTTGTGCCCAGGTGGCGATGGTGGAGGTGCAGCTGGAGCGTGATTACGAGTACCCGCCCCTGCTCCTCATCGCCTTCAGCGCCTGCACCACGGTTCTGGTGGCGGTCCACCTGTTCGCCCTGATGATCAGCACCTGCATCCTGCCTAACATCGAGGCCGTGAGTAACGTCCACAACCTCAACTCGGTCAAGGAGTCTCCTCACGAGCGCATGCACCGGCACGTGGAGCTGGCCTGGGCCTTCTCCACCGTCATCGGCACCTTCCTGTTCCTGGCCGAGGTCCTGCTGCTCTGCTGGGTCAAGTTCCTCCCGCAGAAAACGCAGCCGAGTCCCGGCGACCACCAGAGCACCACGCCGAAGGGAAACTCCACCGCGAGCCCCGGGATCAGCGCCGGAGAGGCCGCCGCCTACGCCTCCACCTGCATCATCGTCCCCTGCGGCCTCGTCTTCATCGTCTTCGCCGTGCACTTCTACCGCTCGCTCGTCAGCCACAAAACCGACCGGCAGTTCCAGGAACTCGAGGAGCTCTCCAACATCACCCGGCTTCAGAACCAGCTCGACCACCGCGTGGAGTCGCCCAACATGCAGAACTCCCCCGCGCTCTACCCCTGAGCCGCACGCTAGCGCGGCCAAGCAAGAGTCACCGTCAAGTCTTCGAGAAGGATTACAGGTTCATACGCTAAAAGAACCCACTCGCTTTCTCCTTCTTCATTTTGACATTTTAACGGTTTTCTTTCAGAGGTGGGCGGGGCTATACAAAGTAGGAATTAGTTTGCAGTGTACAGGCAGTTAGCTAGATAAAATCAGGCTAGTTTTTTCTACAGCCTAGTATAACGTTATTGTTTTATAGTTGCGCTACAACAGGAACATTCGCTGTGGATTATGGGTAGTTAGCTTTAGCTGTAAATGCTAGCTAGTGTTGTTATTTACACGTACATTTGCAGCTTTAGACAGGCGCCTGTATCCAGAGCGACAGAGCCAAATATTGTTCTCTTACCTGAGAGGTTACAATGTGTGTGTGTGTGTGTGTGTGTGTGTGTGGATGTTCAGGAGGCCCAGAGCTTTACTGATTAAAGTTAAAGTGTAAATATTTACACTGATATTGATGAAACGCTTTATTATTGATGCAACAAGCGAGTTATGAGTCCTGACTGAGCTCGCTGACGTCCTGTTCACACCTGCTTTATTTCACCACCGTATCCCGAGACCCAGCGTCCAGTCACGCTAATCATTCAAAAACATTCATGTCAAGCAGGTAACAAAAGTATTGTAAAAAGCCGCGCCAATTAGCCTACACAAACATTTCGAACATTTCTGCTGCTTAGCGATCCAACAATATATATATATTTTAAATCTCTAGTCGGCTGAGTAAAATCTGTTTTTTTTTTCAATTATCTCAATTTCAGATTAGCTGTATAAGTAGTTTAATGCTAAATAGCTGCTTGAATATAAAACTATTTTAAAATCACGTTTGAATCTTTTTATGAACTCATGGTAGCGCAGTCGGCCGCAGTAACCTCAGGGGTTTTATAAACACCGTCCTTGCTTGTTTACACTTACATGGTTTTAAGTTTTGCTGCGAATGGGTCCCATTTTTACCGCAAAAAATTAAACTCACCTCTAAATGAGCAACGTATGCTAACAAGCTCAAGCAGTTTAGCATCAGGTAAAAATATGGAAGCGTTTTCTTAAAAAAATTGAGTGCTGGAGTTGAATAAATTCTAATTTACTGCCATTAAAACAAAAAATAAATAAAATTGTAAAACAACATTTTATAAACTCTGAACATAAACACTCTTAATAAAACAAACTTTTAATAAAACGCTTAGTGTAGATCAGTGTTTAGCCGCCTTCATGACAAGTGTACGGTTTTATAGTAAATGATTTTACAAATAATTTATATATTTTTATGGACACACACACTGTTATTATATGTGAATATTTTGCACAGACAGTTTTACAAGAAACTTAGAATTAGAATTAAATAGAATAAAATGAAAATTATTTACAGCAGATTTTGAATTAAATAATAAACTATAAAAATATATATATGAAATAAAAGTCATTAATTAAGAAGAGACAAATGTTTCTGTCGCTCTGATGTGTGAGAACTGTAAAGTCTCAATTATTTAACCTTTATCACTTCTATTTTATTTGTGTTCATTACAACGGATTGTGTGTGTGTGTGTGTGTGTGTGTGTGTGTGTGTGTGTGTGTGTGTGTGTGTGAATTTTACATTTCCATGCCCGAGTTTGACACCTGATTGCTGAAGGTACGAGTTTAATGTATGTGTATAGGTATGAGAGTGGGCGGGGCTGACCCTGAGGGGGAGGGGTCAACTTAAATGTTTTTAAATGTTTAAGATTGTGTAATGATTATAACGGCTCCGATGCTGGAGATTCCCCCGACAGTGTTACTGGAGGTTGTACAGGTTTAACAGCACATTTTAGCACAATGACACGATTTATAAACTTTATGATCAATAAATAAATAAATCTCACTAATCAGAGCAGTTAACCCTCGTATTATAGTCTCACCGCGCGGAGCACACGCTCCAGTCCTGGGCACTTGTTTTAGCGCCGTTCTACGTTTAATTTATAAATTTTATTATGTTTTTATTAAATCCGACCCGAGCCGAGTCACTGCAGGCTTCAGGAGCGCAGATTACCCAGAAGTCTTTGTGCTTTCATGCTATTGTAATCCTGCTATTCACATTTTTTGTTTTATTTTTAGTTTTAGAATTAGTTTTAAAAAAAAATCACGCTCACTCTGTCGGCCCTGTTTATTGAATTTTTAAGTTTAAATTGTATTTTAAGTCTGTGTGTGTGTGTGTGTGTGTGTGTGTGTGTGTGTGTGTGTGTGTGTGTGTGCGCGCGCAGTGAGGCCAGATGTTTAACTTTGCTGACGCTTCACAGATGAGGGGTTTCAATGTCTTTAATCTGAACTAAAGTGTTTTATTACTCCGTCATGCTGCTAGCATGCTAATTGCTAACGTTAAAGCGTCATTCAGGATTAATGAGAGTATTTACAGAATGCGTGTTTATGTTTACCACCGACTCATTAAACATGACTTACATGATGTAATCACTGACTTGTTAAACATGTTTTGTTTTCTTGAGCAAAACGTCCCCAAAAGTGTGTAACTTTACAGTTCAAATCATTTTTAGAGCTAAATCAAGATTTATTTAGGGCCGTGTGTTAGACGGGAGAAACGTCTTTATGGAAATGAATAATTTTTAAAAACTTTAAAGCTCAGATTAAAGGTGTAATAAAGACAGGACTCTGAAGTTTTCATGCTTTTGATCTTTAATTCCTGAAATGGTTTAATTTTTTACTGTTTCTGTATTACAACATTAGGTTTAATGTGCATGTGTATTTTATCAAACTTTTATTATAGTAATCACACCAAAGTCTTCATAAGGAAAAAATGATAACTGAAGGCTGTTCGACTGTTTAGAGTTTTATTTTTTAGACTTTTCTCACATGTTCAGACACTTTTATGACATAGACAATTTTATGTGTAGAAATGTAAGAAGAAAAAAAATACAAAATAAAAGTCACGTGGTGAAATTGTTGTTTGTGTTCTTCAGATACAGAGACGGTCCACTAGGGAGCGCTCTGAGCTAACTGCTACTAAAAGGTGTTTTTTATGAATTTTTTATGTGTTATTAATGAATGTTCTGAGGTCAAGTGTATTTCTTCTAAAAATCATACAGTTTTATGCAAAAGTTTAGGCACCCCTTGATAAATAAATGATTGTGGTGATTTTTTTATTGAAAAGATGTTAACGAGGCCTCTCTTGGAAATGGAAATATGCACAATATTTTCACCAAAAATTGATGCATAGTTACTTCTTATGTCATAAATTGAACGAAGATAAAAAATAAAAACAATATTGTGGCACAATGCAAAGATTTGGGCACCCTTGGGCACCTTATTAAGGGGTGCCTAAACTTTTACATAAGACTGTATATTATTATTTTTCTATAAAGACAATAGAAAATTTCCTTTTCGAGATGTACAATTCAACAAAACTCTAGCATTTTCTTTTAAATTACTTTATTATTTCTTGTTCTTAAAAAAAAAACTACTACAGTGGAACCTTGGATTACGAGCCTAATTCGTTCCAGAAGCAGGCTCATATTCCAAAAACACTCGTAAACCAAATAGACTTTTCCCATAAGAAATAATGAAAACTCAAATTATTCGTTCTACAACCCAAAACAATAAATACATAAAAATAATTAATACAACATATAAAGTAAAAATAAAACAAATTAACCTGCACTTAACATTAAAAAAATAATAAAAATATATCCAGACAGATAAGTGTTTCCGTTTGTGCGCGCAGGCGCAGTGTATTTGTATGTGTGTGTGTGTGTGTGTGTGTGTGTGTGTGTGAAATTAGCACCTTAAACAGTAAAACTCCTTTTCCCTCCCCACACCTCACTTTTTTTTTGGGGGGGGATTTCCCCCCCGATTTTCTCCCTAATTTATTAGTGTCCAATTCCTCTCCGTCACTAGAGGGCTCCACATTAAGGCTACTACTACCACTCAGTCGGGAGGGCCGAAGACTCGCTCACGCACCGTTAGGGGCGGAGTAACACACTCGGAGGACGGCGCTATCCGCTCCTTCCGCTTGCGTGAGCTCACAGACACCTCTGATTGGCTGTAGAGCCGTGATTAACCACTAAGTCCCTCCCCTCTGAGAGAGCTCGGCCAATCAGCTCTCTCTAGACCTCCGGCTGCGAGAGGTTACAGCACCACCCGGGATTCAAACTGGCGATCTCCGGAGGATAGGGCGAGAACTGCACCACTGCGCCACTCAGAGGAACACACCTCGCTTTTTAAGTTTCACAACTAACATACACAATGCAAACACTGTTTTAACAGGGAAAAAAAATTCTCTCTAATGATACTCTCGTGAGCGTATACTAACGGAATCCCTGCTGTAAAGTCAAAAATTTAAAATAACAAATGAACCAGCACCTTACCTTTGAAAAGAATCGCGCCAGAGCTGAATTTTCTGTGTAAATAAAGCGTGTGTGCAGCCGGGGAGAGTGTGTGTGTGTGTGTGTGTGTCGGTGTCAAATTACGTGCGCGCGCGCACACGAAGTACACATGAGAAAAGTGTGTGTGTGTGTGTGTGTGTGTGTGTGTGTGTGTGTCGGTGTGTGTGTGGGGCACAGTGTCAAATTACGCGCGCACACACAGAACAGAGAGGGAGATGTTGATTATACCAGTAAGAGACGAGCACTAAGACCCAGCACTAAGACCCAGCAGGGGAGATGATTACCCATAATTCCCGCAGCGCAAGAGAGAGAAAAATCATTGGCTCAGTTGTGATCACTTGCCACTCGGTGTCAAAATAAGAGTCGCATGTGTGATACATGATACTCGGCACTCGTAAACTAATACTTGCTCGGTTTCCGATTAAAAATTTATTAAAAATCTTTGCTCAGTCCACTCGTAAACCATGTTACTCGCAATCCAAGGTTCCACTGTACTATTAAAAATTATTATTTTTACTTTAATTTATTAACATACTCCATAATGTTTTAGTTTTCAGCCAGCTCACTGTAACTGATGATAACCAGGCTGGAGATGATAACTGCAATATAAACACAGATTGAAATAAGGTGTAACCTCTCAGTTAAATGTGTGTGAGTGTTATACACAGAATTATTTACTGCATGTCTGCAGGACTGTGGGAGGGAACCGGAGACGGGAATCGAACCCAGACCCTGGAGGTGTAAGGCGACTAGCCACTACACCACCGCGCCGCCCCAGTCAGAAACTAAACATGTTTATTTATACAAATTGTGCACTATAGTGTAAAATCTGATGTGTAAATTTCTCACCTGACTTTCCAACATCACACACCTGATGTTCTGACATTAGACTCCTGACACCCGACTCATGCAGTGTTTATCAGTAAGTTATCTGAGAGTAGCGAGTGAGTTTGTATATTAAATGTGAGTCATGATGATTATAAGAAAAAACAGAACTACTGTATAGGGAAGACACTAAAGCGAACTACACTGCATGTAAACAACAAACATTCTGAAATCAAACACCTGATGTTCTGACATCAGACATTATTGGTACAAAAGTAGGGGAGAAGAAAAGAAAAGGAAAAAAGATACCAAATATTCAGCTGCATGTATGAATGTGAGTTGGAAGTGTGGCGAGAGAGCGTATGAACATGAGTGAGCGCGTGTGTTTCCACCAGATACAGAGACTGTCCACTAGATGGCGTTCTGAGCTAACTTGCACTTTCTTTTAAATGACTGGATTATTTCATGTTCATAATAAAATCCTACTACTACTAATAATACCTGTTAATTTAATTTATAATTTATTAAGATCTGACAAATATCAGGTGGGTTCAGCAACATAAACAGAATTCTGCACTCTGATTGGTCAGAAGCGTAGGTTTATATGAACGCGCTCACGCTATAGTTCTCACTCCTCAGTCACACATAAAAAGTAAGAACATATCAAATAAATAATAAGAACTGATGCAGTGAATCGTTCTGTTAGAAGAGGTTTATTGGACATGAGTGTACGGAGGCTCCAGTGTGAGCGCTGTGTAACAGCTGTGCAAGAGGGAATAGAGACAGACTGGTGAGGGGTTATAGCTGCTATAACGTACCTGACGACAGGAACTAACTCCTTTCACTCAACATTAAATACAAAATGAATAAAAACTGCTGTTATGGGAAAACACGAACTTCAGCAAAGTAACTGTAACTTATCGGGATGTGATGCTTTAATCACAAAGAACATTCCAGTGGCTAAACCCAAAATCCCCACAGCAACTCCAACTCCGAACACCACCGTGGGAGTTTCACTCTGAGTGACCACTGGTTCATCTGTGGAACACACACACACACACACACACACACACACACACACACAGAGACACAGAGTGAAATAAAGTGAGATAAAGTGAGATAAAGCCAGTGAAGAGGTTCCTCACCCCAGGTTCTGGTCTGAGGCGAGTCCAGAGCTTCATGCTCCACCGTGCAGCTGTACTCGTCTCCTTTACCTGGAGAACTCGTCAGTGTGGAGAAAACATTAAAGCTTCCGTCACTGTTCAGTGAGAACTGGCTGATGTACACTCCCTCTGTCACCGACACGCCATTCCTCGTCCAGTTAATCTCGATTTTTGGAGGATAGAAATTCGCTATAAAGCAGACAAAATTATTTTCTACTCCTGGCACTACGTTGTGTTTTGGGTAGACGACGATCTCTGGAGGCTCTGAAAAAAAAGATCACAGTCTTTGGACAAAACTCAAACAAGTACAACTACAAAAATAAGTGTCCCTACAAAGTGGCCTCTTATGGCCTCACCCAATCCAGGCTTTCGCCACAAGTGCCTGCAATGTTCTGGTCCAGTGTTTAGCCAAATTTAGTTCTAGGACCTGGATGACTTGTCATAATTGATGGAACCATGAATTCTGGGCTCTACTGTAAAGTCCTGAAGGAGAAGCTCAAGAGCACTTGGGTTAAGCAGCAGGACGATGATCCGAAACACACCAGCAAGTCCACCTCTAAATGGCTTAAAAAAAAAGGTTTTGGATTAAAATCCAGCCCTTAATGTCCCTTCATGCTTAAATATCCTCCAATGTGGCAGAATTAAAAAATTCTGCAAAGAAGAGTGGGCCAAAATTCCTCCACAGTGATGTGAGAGACTCATTTAAAGTTATCGCAAACGCCTGATTGCAGTTGTTGCCGCCAAGTGTAGCACATTCAGTTATAAATTTGGGGGGCAATTACTTTTTCACATAAGACCAGGTAGATTTGGACAGTTTTTCCCTTTAATAAATTACATGTTATCTTTGTGTAATACTAAAATTTGTTTGATGATCTGAATCATATAACACTAATCATCATATATATGTGAAAAATATGCAAAAAAAAAAAAAATCAGGAAGGGACAAACACTTGCACAAGTGACTGTCTGACTTTTGATTACCAAACTCTAATCAATCAATCTTTGAGCCTAAGTGAACATTTGTAGCAAGTGTGAAAACATTCCTTCCTCACTCCTGCGATTTTGCCTTCACAAGATTGGCAAAGATGGACTCCTTTTAATTTAAATTTTAATTTAACACGTCTCCTGTTACACTGAACTTCCAGTACACATTATTAAGTTGATCAATCCCTGCTCTCCGTTATCACCCAGATGAGGATGGGGTCCCTGTTGAGTCTGGTTCCTCTCAAGGTTTCTTCCTATTACCATCCCAGGGAGTTTTTCCTTGCCACCGTCGCCCTCGGCTCGTTCATCAGGGACCATCTGATCATTTTGATTCATACACATTGCATACAGACTTACTTCTTTTTATTGTGTAAAGCTGCTTTGCGACAATGTCAATTGTTAAAAGCGCTATATAAATAAAATTGACTTGACTGTGATGGATGAGAGGTCACAGTGACCTTGATGTTTGACCTTTGACCACCAATATGTAATGAGTTCTTACTGAAGTCTAATGGGACATTTTTGCAAATTTGAACAAAAAACAAAAAAGACATTCGTACAATATCACATTCACAATAATAAGGTGGACGTATGTATGGATAGGCAACCCGAAAACGTTAATATAGTTTATCCCAGACTTACGAACATTTGAGTTACGAACATTTGAGTTATGAATTTCCGCAGATACAAATAGACCACAGTTCTACACAAACAAATCGTGGAAGTAGCTCATGTGTATTGTACAAAACACAGACACTGCTGTGCACCAAATATTTACCATTACAGTATATACAATATTTTCAGTGTGTAAGTGAATGTATAAAATGTCTAAAGTCTGGTATATCGTGTGTGTGTGTGTGTGTGTGTGTGTGTGTGTGTGTGTGTGTGTGTGTGTGCTGGAGAAATGAGTGGCCTCACCGGTTTCAGTGAATCAGTCCGGGAGCACGACGATAGAAAATGTCTGTCCTGTAAATCTGTCCTGATAGAGCTGCTGTTATGGAGAATTAATCAACACCTTCTGACCAATCAGAGTGCAGAATTCTGTTTATGTTGCTGAACTCAACTGATATTTGTCAGATCTCAATAAATTATAAATTAAATTAACAGGTATTATTAGTAGTAGTAGGATTTTATTATGAACATGAAATAATCCAGTCATTTAAAAGAAAGTGCAAGTTAGCTCAGAACGCCATCTAGTGGACAGTCTCTGTATCTGGTGGAAACACACGAGCTTATATAAACAAGCTTCAGTTGGTGCAGAATGCAGCAGCGAGGGTCCTCACTAGAACCAGAAGATACGAGCACATCACCCCTATCTTATCTACACTGCATTGGCTCCCTGTGAAATTTCACATCCATTTTAAGATACTACTTTTGACGTTTAAAGCACTAAATGTTCTCGCGCCGCAGTATCTGAGTGAACTGTTGGTGTCTTACGATCCGCCACGCCTACTTCCATCAAAGGATGCAGGCTGTCTGTCAGTACCACGTATTATTAAAACTACAGCAGGGGGCGGAGCTTTTTCTTACAAAGCCCCAAAGTTATGGAATAGTCTTCCTATTAATGTTCGGGACTCAGACACAGTCTCAGTGTTTAAGTCTAGGCTAAAAACCTGTTTATTTAGCGCAGCATGTTTGTAAATAGATGAGCCTTAGGTAAAGGAGCAGATCTGGGGGACTCATGGACGTAGAGTATCTGGTGAACTGGTATGTTTAGATGCTGTCCTCCCCACTCTCATTGTTCACTCAGGTTTGTTGACGGTGAGGTGTTTGGTCGCTTTACA
>JAAGKR010014514.1:0-11623 GCA_011419295.1 Clarias macrocephalus
AAAGTAGATTATTAAATCCCACACGTAACTGTTCATAACATCACTTTTACTCAACGTTTAGATTCACTGATGGTGCAGATTAAACTTCAGGCAGAGATTTAAGGACTGCAGAAGATTCAATCAATTCTGTACAGACAGTTTTGCGTGATGCTGTGACTAAATCTGACTGGACAGACATACAGACAAACAGACAGAAAATTCTATACTGGTTTCTGGTCCTCCAATATATGAAACATGTTATTAAAGAGTGAGCTCTGACCAATGTACAGGCAAAAACTTTATTTTATTTATGTAGATATTTATGTAGCTGAATAGCTAACATTAAACCTCACACTAGCTGATAAGTGTAGATGAACGACTAGCTAGCTAGCTGACATTACCTCACATTAGCATCCAGGTGGAACATTAGCAAGAAGGTGCAGATACTGTACTGTATAATGTGTCAAATTATTTTGCCTATACATACTTCAGTTAGCTTCCTTTAGCCTACTTTTACTGAATTTTTTCTTTTTCCTTTTCTTATTTCAGAGCGTTGATTATTGGTGTGCAGTAACTAATCTGTGTCCCAGACAGAATTTGAGCTCAACCTCCCCTGATGTAAATGTTAATTAGCTAACGTTACCTCACATTAGCAAGCAGTACCACGAAGGTTGTATAAAATAAGCCAGACTGTACATGACATTGTTCACACACAATTATTTTTACCTGAAAAAAAAAAAAACTCATAATGAGTGACAGGTACAAGGCCACACCTACTTTTAATGGATTGACTGAAGACACAACAGAGTGTGTATGTGGTCAAGAAAGCGTCTGTACTAAATATACAAACACACACATGTACACTTAGTCACAAAGTCGCAACGCAACACGCAGCCTGGCAGAGCGACTCCAGACGTAAACGTCATCCGCATCACCGTGAACATTACGCGTCTCTTCCTGACCACTAAAGAGGACAAACTGGAAACTGTGGAAAAGTACTTGACCCACTCTGGCGCTTTTGCTGAACGATGATTCTATTAAAAAACCAAGAGAGTGTGTGTGTGTGTGTGTGTGTGTGTGTGTGTGTGTGTCTTTTAGACGAATTAAAAATGCACTTGTGCTCCCAAATGGTGCAACTGGAAAGTCACCTATCACTGACTCCAAGACGGCATAATCGCCATGATCTCAGCAAAACAAACAAACAAACAAATAGATTTTTAAAATGCCATGACATCACCACTCTCAAAGCAGAAGAATACTAACCCCCGCTCTCCCAAATGGCGCATGAACAGCTAGGTGCAAATTAGCAAAGAAAAAAGGCGGGAGTCCTGAGCCAAGACAAACCGTTCATAAGCAAGACTTTGGAGTCAGTGCACTTGTAGGTAGTTGGGGTCGTGTGAAGAAGGCTGGGGCAATAAGCTGAGCTTTTTTTTTTTCCATATTGGAGAGTGGACTCATCCGGCTAACCCGCCAACCTTCACAAAACTTTGGCTAGCATTGGATTAAGATTACGTCAATTTTATGGGAAAAAGTTATTAAAGAAACTTTATGGGAAATTATATGAAAGTGGCACAATTTCTATTTTTTTGTCTCAGTTCACCATCATGAAGGGGATTTACAAAAACATTGCATTAGCTGTTTAGAAGCTAATTACAGCCATTTTTCCCTTCATTTTCACAAGCTCAAAAGTAGTTGGACAATGAATCAAAATCATGAATAATAACATTAGTGTAATACTTGGAGGGGAAAAAAACTTTGCAATCATTGTTTCCTTTCTTTCATTAAAATGGCAAACGAGAATAATTCATAATTGGAATTGTAAAAATAGGCGAGGTAGAGTCACTGGAGTGGGGAGGAAAACGAGGCTCAGAAACACACCAGTGTATACAAAAACAGATTAATACATTTTAATTTTCCTGGACACAATCAGGAAACTACGGAGGCCCTAATGGGACACGGGAGGGGAACAATAGTCGGAAAAAAAAAACTTTCATTTACTGCAGCAATCTTATTTTTAAAAACTCGAAAATTCAGCTAAGTTGTGCGTCTGGCTGTAAGTCCCACCTTAGTGACTAGTTTTAGTGACTAGACCTCCAGTTCGCACGTCTCACCATTTAACTATTTAACTATTTAACTGATGTGATTTAACGACTATGTGGTACAGTAGTGTAGTGGACAGCACTGTAGCCTCGCATCTCGAATTCAGGGTTTGTCCTGTGGTATCTGAAGTATGTATATTCTCTCCATGCTTAGAAGTGTTTCCTCTGGGTATTCCGGTTTCCTCCCAAATACATGCAAAGTATTCTAATTGGAATTTCCAAAATGCCTGTAGTGTGTGAGAGTGTGTGTGTGCCCTGCGATGGATAAAAATACATTTATTTATTCTACTTTTTTTTCCTTTGGTGGTTAACAAGGAAACTGGAGACATGACTCAGATCAAAACACCTGAATGTAAGAAGGCAAAATAACACTGTGAGAAAATGTACAAAAACAAAACAAAATGTAATAAAACAGCACTCATTTAATTGAATTAAAATGTAATTTCTTAGACATGAATAAAGGCTCCCGTCTTACTAGAAAAGTTTCCTCCATCCCTGTATACTGGAACTATATGCAAAATTCACTTTTAGGTGTGTTTGTATACAGATAAAATACGGCAAAAAAATTTTTTCTTCTCATTTTTATCCATAAATGTGCTTAAAGTTGATTAAATTTCTCGACCTTGATGATGTTGTTCCAGGTGAGAAAAAGGGGCAATATGCATGGTCCCTGCTATACTGTTTTCAAAAAAGTCCCGTTTCCTGCATTCTGATTGGGCTAGAAAGGAGGCACTTCTGCAAAGGGGCATTTTGTGGGTGGGGTCAGCAAAGGTCACTTGCTTTTAAAGCTATTAGTCGCCAGAGTGCAGGACCTGAGGTGTAATTCATCTAGAAATGTTTTGGAAATCTCTAAAGCCCTAGTCGCAAGGGATTTGTATTACCTGGTGACCTCTAGTAATTTGTAATAATTGCGGAGCTAGTCTCTGATCTTAATCCCGTTCGAATTGGCCATGTCTGTAATTTGGCCAGGATCTGGCAGGGTCGTATATACAGTGGAACCTTGGATTATGAGCATAATTCGTTCCGGAAACAGGCTTAGTATTCCAAAACACTCGTGAACCAAATTGGATTTTCTCATAAGAAATTATGGAAACTTCAATTATTCGTCCTACAGCCCAAAAAAATTTATACATAAACATAATTAACACAAAATATAAAGTAAAAATAAAACAAATTAACCTGCACTTTACCTTTAAAAAAAAAGTAAAACTAAATCCAGACAAATAAGTGTTTCTGTTTATGCGCACAGGCGCTGTGTGTGTGTGTAATGTGCGTACACACACACATTAACGGAAAGATTGTTTATGGAAAAATTAGCAAGAATATCAAATTACGCGCGAACATACATATAGGACTAATGACACGCTGAAACAGAGAGGGAAATGCTGATTGTACCAGTAAGAGCATTATGACCCAGCAGGGGAGACGATTACCCACAATTCTGCTGCGCAAGAGAGAGAAAAACCATTGGCTCATGTGATGCTTGGTGTCACAATAAGAAGCGCATGTGTGATACATGATACTTGGTACTCGTAAACCAAGACTTTCGCTCGGTTTCCAAGTCAAAAAATAAAAATAAAACTCCTTGCTCGTCTTGCGGAACCTCGTCTCGCAAACCGCATTACTCGCTATCCGAGGTTCCACTTTAGTTTTTTTCAAAGTTTTGTTGATAAAAAGGTTTGCCTGTTTATCCATCTTCCATGAAGAATGGAGGCTGTGTTGGAGTGCTTTCAAAGTATTTTGGGTGCTGGGTCATATCGCTGTCCATCGTCCATCATACAACCATACAATGTGCAGAAAGAGAAAGCTGAAAACCATCAGCAGATCAAAAGAATGATTAGATGGAGATGGATGACATGTACAGTATAGCATGCATGCCGTAAGGAACACTCATCTGTTTCTATCATACAGCTAGAGCCCTACACAAAGCCTCGACATCATTTCCGAGAGATAAGTCAGTAAATCTGAATCGGAAAAAAGTATATCGCAGGCTTCGCTTATCCCGTGCGAATGCGCCACGCGAAACTCAGATGTGTATGGGGGGGGGGGGGGGGGGCTGGGGGAAGGGGTGGCGTCACACAAAGTCCCCAGATAATACTAGTCCCGTACGAATAGAGCCTAAGACATGTTAACTTCTTTTTTAAAAAATGGCACGTTTTGGTTTTTACAGACTAAACACTATAATCACCGTATCCAGAGTTTGACTCTGTATTCCAGTGTAATTGTTATTCCGTTGTAGTTCAAAGCCTTAACCACTGCTCTACCCCTGCCCACTGTCACCCTGATCTCTGGCCTGAATCAGAAAACCAGAGCTGGATCAGAACCCGGTTCTGCTTCTGCTTAAATTAATGACATGAGAATGGCTCAAGGTCGTTCCAGATTCCTGTGTCCTGCGGAAAGCAGCGAAGCAGAACAGGATGGAGGGGATAGCGGAGAGGTGCTTATACACACAGGCATGTGCACACACACACACAAACACACACACACACACAAAAACATTCATATACACACAAGGGAAAACTGTCTCACATTCGCAAACACGTGCATTCTAAACAATGTACTGTATGATCTCATGGCATGAAGAAGATGTGCAGCAACAGCTGGGGCATCATTCACAGCTGGCAAACTGGTAAGTATTTCTCTCTCACACACACACACACACATAAAACACAATAGAAGCAGGCCGATACACATTTCCACATGTATACCAAAAACAGATGTAGATATGATGTCACTCTCTCTCACTCTCTCACACACACACACACCTGAGATGTGCTTCTATACCAAATACCAAACACCTACTTAACTTGCTTATAGAACAATGCAGTTGTATACTGAATTAAAATTAAAATGCAAAGCTACACAAATTACTGGCGTGCAGCATCCATAAATAAATGGCATAAAATAAATAAATCAGCAGATGTGATCTCATCAATAATGATCGATTTTCACATCATGAATTTATGTTTATAGTAGTGATGGACACTGCGGATCACCAGTGACAGTCGTATCTTCCTGACCGCCATACGTCTGTGGGATTCGATCAGAGCTCGTTCATCTTAATTGATCAAATTTTCTAATTAATGCTATAGCACTATTTTGCATGCAGATCTATTTAAAATCTGAAGCAGACTGTACTACAGACGTGCTTTGATAAATTCCTGTCGTTTGTGTCTGGGCTTTTCTGTGAAACATAATTTCCATTTACCCACACTAACAAACATCTCAAGATGCTGAGATTTCCATGGAAGCATTTTGATTCAATTACATTCAGATGACTCCAGAGGCTCGTATCCAAGAATCGATCGCTATCAAGGTTCTCCTTAAACGAGCCGTTTCAAATCGCCGACACGCTCACCAACGATCTTTATCATTTCGATTTTCTCAGAGATAAAGCGGTGCAAATGTTTCCCGCTAGCCACAAGCAGATGACACCGTACTTTCAGCTTTCAGCTTGGAAATCCTGAACTCCAAATTCCTGCTTGGAAAGTCTCGATGGTACCCTCGGCTACGAGTTCAGCAGGGGGCGTCATAACGGCCGCTCTCAGCATTAGCAGTAGAGCTGGGCGATTTAATCGCTATTTTCGATTAATTCGAATTCATGGTTTATCTCGATTTTGAAAAAATTTAAATCGATTTTACAGTTTCACTTTGGTACGGCACCGCGAACATCTGTGGCTCACACGTGGGAAATATGAGATACAACATGGCAGCGCGCTCTGATTTAACCAAAGAGCTTGTTTCCAACAGAGCGAAATTGTTCGGGTTCGCAACTTTACACATTGAACAAGCCAAAGCCCGGTGTAAAATTTGTCTGAAATTTGTAGCAACTAAAGGAAGCTAATTTACTTGAGCAGCTCAAACAGAGCCACACTGTTGAATCGGCGTCATGTTTGGCGCCGCGGGTTAAACAAGACAAGCGGCAGCGCGAAAACACCGACTAAGAGCCAGGAGAAAACAGCGAGCACATTTCCCCGCTGTATCCCATATGATAAGAGCCTCGATGGAAAGATATTACTGATGTTGTGTCGTGTTATATCACTAAAGACATTATGCCCAGATACACAGTTTAAAAAAAAAAAACATGTAAAATGCTGTCAGGCTCCTGTTTGATTTTATTCAGCAAGTAAGTTGATGTGGTTTGCAAAATTTTTGTAATTTAATATATATACTTTTAATCCAAATAAGCAGTTCATGTTTATATAGTTTTGCTTAAGTAAATTAATAATTTAAAAAAAACACTATACTGTCTGTTTTTTTTTTTTCATTTTTATTTATTTCAAGCAAAAAAATCGTTTTAAAATCTAAATTTTGTTTTCACTGTATCGTTTTAAAATTGAAAAAAAATCTAATTTGGTCTAAAAAAAATCGAGATTCAATTTATAGGGCATATCATGCAGCTCTAATTAGCAGTAAACAAATAAGCTAATAAACTAACAAGATATATGATGTTACTAACAAAACATCAGGCAGCATGGTAGAATAGTGGTTAGCGCCTTGCAGGTCGAGGGTTCGAATCCCGCCCTGGGTCGGCATGTTCTCCCTGTGCTTTGTGGGTTTTCTCCCATGGTCCAAAGACATGCAGGTTAGGTTACCTGCCTGCAGTGTGTGTGCCCTGCTATGGCCTGGCACATTGTCCAGGGTGTATCCGAAGTCTCATGAGATATAAGCGATATAGAAGACGAATGAACGAAAGACGAATCATCATAATTATTACTTTCTAAAGTTCCGTATACAATTAACCCAGTTTTACTTGCAATAAGATTTTTTTTACTTTGCAATAAGAATTCAGTCTGTTTTTAGAAATATCTTTCATGCAAAAGCGAAAGCAAAATATTTCATTAAGTATTAAAAAGACCTTTTTTTTCCTTTTCAACAAAGCTAACATAAGCCTCTGAATATCTCTGAAATGTGTCTGTTTAATGGTCCATCTGATGTAAATCTCAGATCATGCGGTTTTGCGTCCCTGAAATTCCTTTTGGTTCACTCCTTTTCCAAACACGCTGTATCAGTGTCTGTAGCTGTAAATGCAAATGAGCTTCTCCCCCCACCCCATCCCTTTCCCGAAGTGTACTTTTTTACTTTTTTATAGAGCTGGAGAAGGGATTATGCAATTTGCTCGTTCTCATTTTCTTTTCTTGTCTAGCAAAACATCTGCACGATGACATCATATGTTAGACATGTTCAAATACATTTATGGGCAAAAAAAATGAAAATCTCTCATATTTTTCATGTTCACATTTACCACAGGGAAAAGAGAGAGACCAGCTGGAAGGAGACCCTGGGGCAGACCAAGGACTAGATGGAGAGATTATTTCTCCACACTGGCCTGGGAACGCCTCGGGATTCCCCAGTCAGAGTTAGCTGAGGTGGCTGGGGAAAGGGAAGTTTGGGGTTCCCTGCTGGGACTGCTACACCCCACGACCAGACTTTGGATAAGCGGCTGAAGATGGATGGATGGACATTTACCGCATTTGGGAGAAGCCCTTATCCAGAGCGACTTACATTTTATCTCATTATACAAGATATATTGAGATTAAGGGCCTTGCTCGAGGGCCCATGGTGGTGGTGGGGTTTGAACGTGGGAACCTTCTGATCGGTAGTAGATCCAACGCCTTCCGCACTGCACTACCCCTGCCCACACATAGAGAAGAAATGTTCATGTAAATGTCGAAAAATGATCAAAAGTAATTTTTCCATAACACGTCCCCTTTAAAGATAATAAGCCCAAAGCTTAATGCTTGACTAATGATGTAAAAGACCTCAGGCACCAGGACGCCACACTGCTTGAAGCTAATGTTGGCTAAATTCTGATGATTAGCTGCTCAGCATTGAGGTGCTAATTAGATATTTAGCTTATTACACAGCTAGCATAAGAAGTGCTAACTGGTCTGCGGGTCGAAGAAAAGTTTGAGGATCACCGAAGTTAAGCTAGTGCAAATTAAAACATTAACAAAAATAAACAGTGTCAGTTTCCCACATGATGAGAGACATAAAATGCTTCTTATCGACACCCTGTGCGGTTTTTGTTCTGCAGGATTACCCAGCACACACACACACACACACACACACACACTATAAAACACTCCACATTCCCGTCGGTCCACAGAAAGGTGAACGATGAGCTCCAGGTGAAACACCTGCTCCACACAGCAGCCTCAGAGGAACGCGATCAGTGTCATGACTCTCGGAGAAACACGTGTTCGTCATAAATCTCTCACACATATCGGACGCGTCGGAATCCAACTCGTCATGTTCGAGCACGGCTTATTGGTCTGAAATGAATCGTGATGCGTTATGGATCTGATTAGCACTCCGCCTGAAGAGATTCAAGTTTATTAGCTCAGATACACACACACACACACACACACACACACTTGGAGTATATTAAAGTATGATTGCTTCATATGGTACACATACCAGTGAGGCAAAAAATAAAAAATGTGAAACACTCCATTCTCATCAGCATGTTAATCTCTTTTACTTTCTGTCGTAGCTCAACCTCATCTCTCTTCTCCCTGACACTCAGTCTCATCTCTTTCTCTTATACTTCGATCTCATCTCTCTCCTGAAGCTCAGTCCGATCTCTTTCTATCTCTGCCTTAGCTTCATCTGATCTGATCTGATTTTTTTTATTACAGCAGAGATTGTTCTGATCTCTCTCCCTCTCAATATGAAGATGCTCAATCTGATCTCTCCCTACTGAAGCTTAGTCTAATCTCCTTTCATCCCATACTGTAGCTCAGACATATTCTGATTCTCATGCTACTCTCTCTCTCTCTCTCTCTCTTTCCAAAGGCTCAGTTTGATCTCACTCTCTTGTAAACATCAGATTTGATTCGTCTATCCTGTAGCTCAGTCTGATCTTTCTCCCTGCTGAAACCCAGTATGCTATCTGATGCTATCCTACATCTACCTCTACCTCCACTGGTCAGAACTCCTCTTTCAGTAATATCTTTAATACGTCGGCGGTCTCTCTCTGTCTGTCCAGACGTATTTGTCACAGTATCACAAAAAACTGTCCGGACAGAATTTACTGAGACTTAAATAAGTGAGATCTAAACGTTGAGTAAAAGTGATGTTATGAACAGTTATGTGCGGGATTTAATAATCTACTTTAAAATAAGCTACTAATGCGCTACTGTCTCAATGTAAACAAACACCTGCACCAATAGGTATTAATTATTAAGTGGTATAAGTGGATTTTAATGCATTTTTAAGACAAAACTTCATCTTTATCCGATCTACATTTTCCATTTCTCATCTGGGAGTGTATTTGTCTGACGATGAAACAGTACAACTCAGTACAACTCAGTGTAAACAAGGCGTCAGATCCTGAACCTTATGATCAGCTTATTTTTACAGTTTTAACCTTTTAACTATTTCTACAAACTCTTTAGCCCTCAACGACGGTTACTAACACTACTCTCTCTATATTTTGATGTTTGACCTGATCTCTGTTTGCTGAAGCTAAGTCTGATCTCTCAGTCTAGAACTTTCCTTAGCATGTGACAAAACACAACACTTAACCAGTGGCTTGTCTAAGCAAATCACAGCCCGGCGTTTGAGTGCCGCCGCCAATCAGAGCGTGCGATCTGTGGCTAATTAATAGTTTTATGACAGAATGTTGTTTGCTAAGCCTGATCGCCATGGTGTGATGGAATGTGGCTTGTGGTGACCCTTTAGAACTGCACCAGCTACCCCCTCCCGGGGCTGTTCTTTCATCTAATTCCCAGCATTCTTTGCAGGGCAGTAAGAATTTCTCATCTCATCTCTCTCACTCTACTGCTCTGTTTCGTTCACCAAACCCATCCAACAAACACACACACACACACACAGACTTTTCAATGTTCGTGAGCCTGTACATTAGCAGTATGAGTTTGGATTCTACACTGCACTGATATCATAAGAACAAGTGTTTGAATATTTGTAGAATGAATATATAATTATTAACATAGCCAGCAAATGAACTCATTGGATTGCGAAAATATTTTTCTTTAATTGCGTCTTTTCTGTTTGAAATACTGTTTAAATGTATTTCAGGAGTACAAGACTCCAAGCTCAGTACAGCGACGAGACTCAGTTTTTAAGAAATCACATGTGTACACACAATCATTCACCGACACCACTTACACATTACAGGAACTCGGCTTGAGGTTACCCACGTCATCCACGTATGATCCTGACCTCGCTCCAAGCCATTTCCACATGTTTGGACGTTTAAAGGAGTTCCTGGGAGGCCAGCGTGTCAAACATGAAGCAGGCAGTCTGATCATGACTCTGGCGTACTGAGAAAACTTTCTTTTAACTTGATGGTGTCCAAGCACTAGTGAAATGCCGGGATAAGTGCATTAGTGTAGCAGGGGATTATATGGAGAAACAAAGGGAGTTTTTACTCTCAGAACCGTGTTCCGTTATTCTGCACAATTAAAAGTCCGACTTTGACTTTTTGACGTCTTCGTTGCAAAAAAAAAGGACTAAACTTGGGGATGGAGAAATCCCTGCATGGACGGACAGGAATTTCGGATGTGTCTGTCCGAATGTCCGGGAAAAACTTCACACTATTAGTAAGCTTGCTTTTTTTGGGAGAAAAAAAAAGACCTAAAATAGAACCTTGAGGTATGCCACATGTAAAAGAAACAGTAAAAAAAAAAAAAAAGAACTCTTACACTATGACGTGTGGTCTTTTTTTCTGACATCTCTACTGTGCAATAACATGTATACACACTGCTACACAGAGAAACACTTCCTGTGTGAACATTCAAGCATGCACGCTGTGCTCATGGCCGGTGACAGTGTAATGACAGGGCTTATGTCGACTTTACCAAACCTATAATCGAGCAGTTCTGCTGGAAAGTGCTGAGGTTCCATCGTTAACACCTGGCTCAGAAACTGCAGCAAGTTTAAATACAATCACATTGTGTTTGTTTTACAAGCCGCAAGCTTATCCACTGATGTTATGGGTATTTAGGTTCATACCAGTCTGCCTACAATTACCGGCTTGGAAAGATGGATCGCTTTTAGTGCCACTCTACATGGGTTTGATCAACTGTGTCTCTTGCGTAAGGAATACAAGGGAATGGTGGGAAGCTGTTTTAGGAAAATAATCAACAACTTCTGTCTTCTGAAGTGGTTTGTTTAATGCTGCACCAATAGCACTTCTTGTTACACCCAGTATGAGTAAAAGGATTTCCCTTTGGGTGCTTGCTGACACCAAGTACTGATACATGATGTCCTAGAGTACAGCAAATTTATAGGAATTCCCAACATCTGAAGCGCATCATTATGATATTTTTGTAGTGTTTGACCACTGAAACTGCTCTGCATGTAGAGACTCTCTCATCCATACACTGTGCAGTTAAACTGCTTGAACTGTTTGAACATTGGGGTTGAACATGGGCTGTGAACATTTAAATATCAGTGATGAAGCTGAAGCCTGAAACAATCTGATCATTCATTGTAATTAACAGTAAATATAAACCAATCAAGTCTAAGCTGGACTTTTGATTGTACAGAATAACAGAACAGTTATAAGAGTAAAAAAA
>JAAGKR010014515.1:0-11621 GCA_011419295.1 Clarias macrocephalus
CTCTCTCTCTCTCTGTCTCTCTTTCTCTCCCTCTCACTCTCTCTCTCACCCTCTCTCTCTCTCTCTCACTCACTCTCTCTCTCTCACACACTCTCTCTCTCTCTCTCTCTCTCTCTCTCTCTCACGCTCTCTCTCTCTCTCACTCACTCTCTCTCTCTCTCTCACTCTCTCTGTCTCTGTCTCTGTCTCTCTCTTTCCCTCTCTCTCACTCTCTTTCTCTCTCTCTCACTCTCTTTCTCTCTCTCTCACTCTCTCTCACTCTCTCTCTCACTCTCTCTCACTCTCTCTCTCTCTTTGTCTCTCTCACTCTCTCTCTCTCTTTGTCTCTCTCACTCTCTCTCTCTCTCTCACTCTCTTTCCCTCTCTCTCACTCTCTTTCTCTCTCTCTCACTCTCTCTCTCTCACTCTCTCTCACTCTCTCTCTCTCTTTGTCTCTCTCACGCTCACTCTTTCTCTTTCTCTCTCACTCTCTCTCTTTCACTCTCTCTCTCTCTCTCTCTCTCTCACTTATGAACACACACACCTCACACATGTACACACATTTCTGCTCTTGCTGACACACAGGTTGGGTCAGCCAGGTGGTACGGGCAGGTGTTGAGTGTGTGAGTGTGTGTTTGCCGTTCAAGCATCACCATGTACTTGGCTTGCCTCCAGTCAGCTGGATGATTCTTTCTTTCTTTCTTTCTTTCTTTCTTTCTTTCTTTCTTTCTACACCCTACTAACACTGAATGTGACACCTCTTTGATCTCATTTTTTGTCACCATTTCTCATGGATTCCATCAGGTGTTCCTAGTGTTTTGGCATTGAATCTTACCTTCTACAACATCCCAAATATAATCTATTCAGATGAGATTATCAAGTGCGTGGACCCAGTTTGAGATGAGGTTGAGGGTTGCATGTGATCAACAAGAAGATTAATCAGATACTGTAGATAAATGTTGCTCTAAGAGTTCCTCAATGTATCTTGGGTAAACATTCTCAATAATATACTGTAACACCAGCATCTGACCAACATTCTGCGATTCTTTTCTGCTCACTGTGTTTGTAAAGTGTAGCTGAATAGCTTGTTAATGGAGCCTGCTTGTTAGAATGAACCAGTCTGGCTTTTCTCCTCTGACTTCTCTCATTAATGAGGCATTTGAGTCTATAGAACCTCTAAAGACCATTTAGAAGTTCCATCCTTCCTCCGGTTCTGATGATCCTCAACATTATTCAAAGGTCTCCACCTGTATCTGTCACTGCTCCAACATGACTACCTTATTACATAGCTTGAGAAATGTACAGGTGTACATGACCAGCATGTGTAAGTGATAAACTGCTATAAAATGTGGACAAAAAGAGAAGGCGAGGAAGAGTTTGAAGGAGAAATTGAACCCTGCCGCTGATGTCATTTCTTCAGATAGCGGAATAAAAGAATAAAAGGGGTCGAAAAGAGGAACAAAATAAAGCCAATCACTTGAGCAGCTTGTCTTGTGTGTGCCGTCCGTCTGTTTATGAGCGTGTGGTAATTGCTCCTCTCAGCCTCGGGTTATCATAAACAAAGATTTGCATTGGGAACGCAGCCCTATCAGCGCAGATGAAGAGATGAGTGTTTTTCTCATTTTTTTTTTAATGAAACGGAATATTAACTCGTTGTGCGAAGATACTGATCTGAATATTCATAAGGCTGTAAACACTCGCGAACTAACGGATCAAATTATTAATACATATTTATGTTAGCCGACAACCTGCTCAGAGGCATTTTAATAAAAGTCTCAAGTGGAAAAAAAAGTTGGACAGAAGCGGAAATTCTGTTCAGTAAGCAATTTGGAAAGATGTAATTAGCTATGGTTAATTATTAGCACCACTCAATTAATATGGGAAGCTGCAAGTGTTAATATTATGGTTAGAGGAGTATATTGGAGGAGAATTAAGCAAAATCTAACTGCATTGACCTTGTGGGTTTGAATGTGGACACATTTTTCATTACACAATCTTAGGAATTTATTTCAAGGTAGGAAACTGGCTAAATATTACTGAATTTCAACAGAAGTTCAGTCTTTATATAATAATACAAAATACTAAATAATATAAAATTGTTATATTGCTAACTTGCTATATACTGTATAATTGTAATTACAAAATTACAAAAATAACATTAATAACAAATAACATAAAATTGCTTTTTGTAACATTATACCAGTTTTGACAAACATTTGTTTTGTGTGTTATGGATAAACTGTTCAGCATAACAAAGTTTTGTTACAAATGGAAAGATTATTATTATTATTATTATTTTTTACAACAGAACAGTTTAATATCCAAATGGCGGCAAATTCATGAAAGTGGGAATTAACCTTATGGAATCCAATGAACTTGTGATGCATTACAAAATCAGATGAATAATTTTTTTTTTTGCTCATGCTAGATGGTATAAAACAAAGAAATTCATAGATAAAACACATTTTGACCTAGGAGTCCTATTGTGGAAGTGATATAATAAGAAAAAAAGGAGTAGAAAGTGCTTTGACAAACATTTAAACATTAGAATAAATTTACTAGCTGCAAAGATTATCTGGACTTCTGTACTTATGGTTAAGAAATGATTTAAATAAACACAAAGGTAAAAAATAGTCTGCTTTAATGATGTTTAATTTGCTAGCTTGCTAGCCAAGAGTGACTTTCTTACAGGGTAAATATTATGTTTTGAACACGTTCTTGCTTCCTCTAAGAAATTTTCCCATGGAATAGGTATCATGCGAGTCCAATCGTATGATTACTGTGGAATGTCTGTTAAGGTACAATGGTATTTTTGACAGTGCTGATATAATAGATGTACCACAAAACAATACATGTAATGTTGTATGGTAATACGAAACATGTACCAGGATACTGTAATATTATATTAGACATGTTTGTTTACAATAATAGTATTATTTATATAATAACCAGAGGTTCAGTCAGTGCCAGAGGTTCATCTGTGGACTATCATCGTAGTATGAATTAACATATATAATATGGTACAGTATGTACAAACATACTGAATTAGATACAAGCTGAACAATTGGTAGTCACTGTGGTACCCAGTAATTACTATGGTATTCACCAAAGTATTGTGGTACACAAAATAGTACTGCCATGGAACTCAAAGTGCCACAGCACATACTCGGATACTCTATAAAGGTCTATGATGGCTAACATGGTAATGTCTGAAGTACCTCACTAATACTATGGTATATTATGGCATTTACTACTGTTTATCCTCATAAAATCTCTCATGAGTTATGTGCCAACAAGAAGGCTTAGGTCTAATAGAACTCATTAGAATGGTTTATGATAATCAAATTTATCCAACAGAATAAATCTCGATTGTGTCAGAGATTATTTCATCCATAATGTTGAATTGCGTATGAATTGAAGAACAAAGACATTTTTACCTCAGGATCTGAGACTAGCTTCACACTAGCAAGCCGCACATACAATTGTAGCACTTATTTTCTGATGAAATACAGCAATATGATCTATACATAGATTCTAAAGTAAACCAGTTATAAACAAATGAAAAAAGATGGGAATTAGTATATAAAAATGGTCATTTGATTTATTTACTTTGTACGAGCTTTGTCCTTAGATTATCAAGCTAACTGTACTAGCTGCGTAACTTACCACAGGCACTTTGTTACCTCCAATGAAATTATATTTTAATTTATAAAATATAAACTTTTAACAAAAGGCTGATATTTACCTCAGGAAATATGATTAGCTTGATGCTAAAAAGCAACATGTACAATTGTAGCATGTAGGTTTAGTCTGTAAAAAGTCCCCCCCCCCCCAATAACTAATTAAAAGAAATGAGATAAGATGGTAATAAGTGTATAAAAATGGTAATTTGATTTAATTACTTGGCTTTGTACTAGCTTTGTCCTTAGCTTAGCAAACTAACTGTACTAGCTGCATAACTTACCACAGGCATTTTCTTACTTCCTATAAAAAAATATTTTCATTTACAATGCCTCTATAAATATTTAACAAGCGGTAGAAGAATTGTGACTAACATTTTCCACAGGAAATGTGATTAGCTTCATGCTAATAAACAACCTGTACAATTGTAGCATATGGGTGTAGTATGCAAAAAGTGAAAAATAAACTAAATAAAAGAAATGAAATAAGAGAGTCATAATTAGTGTAAAAATAGGTTGTTTGATTTAGATTTTAGATGCTTGATTTTCATTATAGCCTTTTTTTCATCTTAGCATTCTCAGGTTAGCAAGCTAATTGTTCTAATAACTCACACTTAACAGCAGCATCAGTGATCTCTACTACTTCCCTTCAAGCTTTATTTTTCTTCTCCCTGTCTCTATAAAACATTTACTGATAGTATATGACAAAATAAAATAGTACCAAGCAAGTTTTTCTTTCATCTTTGTGTGTAAATAAGAAGTGACCTGAGGCAGGGATTAAAATTGTTCAGGAAGAAGTTTTTGGAAAATTTGACTGTCTGAAGGGTTTTCTGAGGGTGGCACACAAACATCGCAGTCCCTATTCAGTATGGTGTGCTTTCTGACAGACTGATGGCTCCTTTCCCGCATTGATGAATAGCCTCGTAGCGCTAAACTGCTAGCCTCCCTTTATTCCCCACCCCCTACATTAACAAGGCCAGCCCAGGCTTATCTGCATATTCATCCCCACCCCTGCAAATGGTTCCCTCGTTCACTTAATGAGGGCATTAATTTGATACGAGCCTCTTAAATGCCGAGTGGGTTTATTGTCCAAAAGGGCCGAAGCAAAGAGAGAAGGACAAGGAGAGATGTTCTGTCAGGACGTTCGCTATAACAGTGATATAGAAATTAAACTCCACCTGATTTCGGCACATGGTAGAGGTTGTCCTGATAAAAAATATATCACATGCTTTACACATTTTTATTTATTTATTTTCTTTTAAAGACAAAAATAAAAAATCTTAAAGAAAATTTAGAAAAAAAAATGTAATCATGTACAAAAAACTAAATGAATAAAACATAAAGATGTGGAAATAAATTAATTAAATAATCTAAATGCGTAAAAAAATCACAAAATGTAAAAACACTAAAATTAAAATTAATTAATTGTGTGTGTTTTAAAAAACAACAACAACCAGATCTTAAAATAGATGATTCATGAAAAAAAAATAATTAATTTAAAAAATTTATAATTAATAATAAGCATATAAAGAAAGGAATTATGTTTAAAACAATATTACTTAATAAATCATAATTAAGAACCATAAAATAATAAACGACTCATGTTCAACACTCATATGAATGAAATGAATCATGTTGAAGAATCATATGAGAACAAATGAATCAGGTATAAAAAAAAACTATTAAAGTCATTGGAGTGATTTGTAGAAATCATGAGAAAAAAATGTATTTGTGTGTAAACCAAAATTAAATAATCATTATAAATATTAAAATAATCATATGAGACTAAATGAATCATGTGCAACAAAATCACAAGAAAATAAATGTATTTAATATACAATAAAATACAATAAATAAGCAAATTAAGTTTCAGTGTCGTTCGAGGATGTATAAATCATGAAGAAGAAAATAAACAAATCATTTTAAAAGTTAGAGGAAATCAATTCATTTTGTAACAAAATTAAATCAATTAATCATGTGAAAATTTTTGTGAAAAGCTACAATTTTCCACTATTTATTTATTTGTAGTTGTAATAGAATGTTAAGTGTACAACAATCTATCAGTCTTAGTTCTGTCAGTCACTGCTTATTAGCGGCTAATATCCACAAAGCTCATCTGTCAGGAGGAGTAATTGAAATACACGCGAGGCGCGAGCGTTGTGGACGTATTCGAGACGAGTGCGCCAAACAACGTGAATGAATTGGCAAATTGGCATTTGATTAATATGATACTTGACCCCCATAATCCTGTTCCTCACAATGGAGTGGTGACACCTATTAAGCGCTGGTAATCACTTTTTCCTGGTCTGGTGTGTTGCAGGACCATGACATATGGCTACCTTATTGAAATAGATGCTTGAAGTGGGAGGCAAGAACCCTAATCCTAACAGGGCCCACATTTATGGCGTCCCATGGGGGAAATATTCGACAATGTGTACAATTATTTAGCCTTCCCTGGGATCCATGGGAAACGCTTCCCAGTCTTTGAATCCTATTTGTAGTAATAATGGGATTCCCAAATTGCACTGCTTTTTTTTTTTAAAGGCAGGAAATGACATCTCTAACCTTGGACCAGGCTTGAAAGGATGTTTTTTATTTTATCCTAGTTTTTTTAAGCAGAAAAAAAAAATGATCACATGGTTCAGAGATAGTTCATAGTCAAGCTAATTTTGTTTTGAAGCAGCCTGGGATGTTGTAGTAGGTGATCATGTTGCTTCAAATCTACACTGTTCCACAGTTAGCGACCTGGGCTCTATGATAGACCTGGTCACAGTGGCCAATCTCTGGCCATTCATTTGCGGCTAATGATTTTGGAACAGGGACGCTAATAGGGCATTATGGGAGTCCCCGGCTCCCATGACAGCTGATTAATGTCGGCCATGATGACATCAGCTCCGAGAGGGACTAGATAAAAGAAGGCCAGTATTGGAGAGAGCAGGATGATGAACGACCGGCCACACCAGCGACTCATCTCATTACAGGCTACAGCCTGCTGGCCATTTAGCTAATGTAGCGAGTCATTGTGTGCCTAGGGACCCCAGGCCGCAGGTTTGGAAATTAATGATACGCTAAACGCACGATATGGAGTTTGACCCCGCATAATACGCCAGCGTATTGGATTAACCTTGCCTTGTCAGGTGCCGCCATTGTCATGCCGCCGCACCATGAGCAGGTGAAAAGAGATATTCAGACATACCTGGATTTGAGTTTCGTCTCACTGGTCTCGGCTAAGCTCTAGAGAAGGATTAGGCAAAGACGGCACGCTCTGGGAGCCGGAATCCACACGGAAGGAATTGTAAAGAGCTGTTATTAAAGGTTCTGAAAAACCAAATTCCTGGAAACATCTTGCAAGCTGAATGGAACCAATGGATAAAAAAAGGACGAAAGAAACAGTCTATAATAGTATTCATACCACTAGAAGTCATGACCGTCTGTATTGTGGTTTTCAGTCACACATTTTTATGCAAGACTGACAGAACAACTGAATAAATAAAAGCCACAAACTTCTTAATATTGCAACAGAACTAAAACCAATAGAAAACATGACATCCCACATGATACCTTCAGTATGCTGCATACAGAGGAATGTGGACAGAGTTTGTAGAGTTTATAACATTTCTTACATATATGTTGTTCATATAACATATAAATGCTGATATCTTTTTTGGCTTAAATTTGAATCAAAAATTACTCAAATCCAGTTATTCTAATCCAGGATAATGAATTACTGCTTTGAAAAGAGTCAAATAAGTAAATTAGTAAAACACTCGACTTGACACAAGGTAGCTTTTATTGCACTTAAGTCGATTGTTTTCTACAAAAAACCCCTAAAATACTTTTTTACATGATGGTAAATTACCAAAAAGTCTAAATGAAAAAGATCTTTTCACAGTTTAATAAGAAATGTTTAGCTTTTAAAGTTGGTCATTTCCTCCTTAAGCCTCTCTTTTGTTCTCAAAACAAACCAATTAAACACAAAACACCGGTTTTATACAAATTTCCAGCATATCAATGCCATGGCTCTATGAACAAGCTAACACAACCCATTTTGTAAAAAAAATTGCAACATTTTTTGACAGAGTTTAGATTTTGCCAGCACCTTGGTGTAACTTGAAATTATTCCCAAATTTTTTTTTTTAAATTTTTTTTTTACAATTCTCTGGTTTGAATTAAGCTGAAAAAGTGTAAGGTTAGTGATTTAGAGTTAGTCACAGATCTAATATATATTCACTGAATCTGACTTCACCAGCTCGCCTTTTGTTCTATACCTTTGCCAAGGTTAAGGGCCGATTCTGCTCATCCCAAAGGGCGAATCTTCATTAAACGATGAATGAAACTCTGAAGAATTAAACGTAAGAACCTGAAATGGGAACAAAGACACCAGATTGAATCTCAGCCATGAATGAGACTTTAATCAGGTTAATCTTAAGGAAAATTGATCAGCGCTTGCTGGATTTCTCTGAGACCAGTAAAACAAGCGTTTTTAACTGGCATGAACCAACATTACTTTGTTATGTTTGTAGCCATAAGTTAATTACAAAAACCCAACAGGAACCCAGACATTGCATTCGCATTGTAATGTATTTCTAACAATGTTATGATGACGTCCACTATTGTGACAACGTTGTTGTTAGTTGTGACAATGTTGCTTCTGAAAAATGTAATGATGTTGAGATAAATGTTGACTGAGCGACTTAAAAATTTATTTAAAAACTTAATTTGGAACATTAATATTAATTCGCACAATGTCTAACCAGTGTTCTTTAAGTTTGTAACAGGAGGTTCGGAGGGACACAACAGCTTCCCACACACAGTGTGTGTATCTCATGTTGGGCATCTTTTAGTGTTTTAATGTTACCTCTCTGTTTCATTTTCTTTCAGAACGATTACTGTAATTAGCTCCCAACTTACTCTACTGTAATATGGTTTTTGCACAGCATCCATACTGTGTCATGTCCACTTCCATGTCACAAAACAGATCTCAGATATTAAGCTGTATTTTTATTTATTTATTTGCCGTCTTGCCCACGTTTCAGTTTAATATTATGAATAATTGTTGTTGTCTATTAGTATATTATATATTTTTTTGTGTGTCTATCATTGTTATGTATGCACGTTTACTAGCATCAACATTATTCCCCCTAGTGGTCTAGTGGTAAACAAACTGTCTTCTTACCATCTTACCATCCTGCTCAGACCATCAGCTTAGTATTAATATGTTTTTATTAACTTGTTTATTCCTCGTTATGTGATTATCATTTAGTCAAAGTTGTTCCCACATTATTTCACCAAAGTCATTATAAGTACCAACATTGTCCCAGTGTCCATAACGTTGCCTATAACGTTTTGAAAAACATTCCTGCTGGGATAATTTGTCATATTAATTGCACAAAAATATTGTTAGTCATATTTTCTCCACAATTAGCAACACTAGCTAACATTCTTGTTGTCAGCAGTGAAACATTGTGAAAAGGTTCAATAGTTTTGATATATTCTAATTACAATTCCATATACATTGAAAATACAACAACAAGTTGTTTCTTCAGATGACTTTACTTGTGCTTTAGACTTTAAAACTCCAGAACCAGATGCATTGTGGAACTTTTTGGCAAACTTTTTACTGTACCATCTTTCTAGCAATAAAGTATTTCATAGACCAAACATAAAATGAATAACTGGCTCATAATATTAGATCAGTTTTCATTAAGTTTGTTTCATTCAAGAATGATTAAAAAAGTTTGCAGTGACGTGACGAATAAAAATTTTGTAGTTTTTTTTAAAAATAATTAAACAGACCAGCAAGTTTTTCAGAAAATTCCTTTAAATAACATTTATTAAGAAAAAAGACTGAAAAACATTCTTAATGGAAGAAAAAAAAATTGAAAGCACAAAGTCTTTGTGTAGTCGATATGGCACGGCAGCTACTGTTAACATCTGCTTTGTCCAATGTCAGAAATTTCTGCATTTGTTTCAGGTTATTTTGTGGCTCTTGAGGTGCAGTTGGGCCGAAAATTGGATAAAATCAATCAAACAAACAAACAAAAAACAAATAGTCTATCTTCTATTTGTATTTGTATTTGTGTTGAACACATTATATGGTCAATCTAAATAAAGTGTTTGTGTTTGTCTGGTCAATTTCCGGAAAACGAATCTTGACCCGTGATCCACTGACATTACGTCACCTCAACCCAACTCCTGACTCAACACATCAAGTTTCATATATATAAAATCTCCCACACGTGTAATTTCCCACAAGCATTCTGAACCAGTCATGACCTTCAAAGAGCCAAGAGATGTCTACTTACGGTCTTCTTTAAAGTGCTAAACAATTCGGCAGGGTTTCGTTTCACACACACACACACACACACACACACACACACGCAAACAAAAAGCGAGTCGAGGCTGTGCACTCAGCCACCGGTCACTCGTAATGGCTTCAAACCATGCAGAAAATTATTCGCTGACCCCTCGCGCACCTCGGCGTGTGGGGCAGCTGTAAAACAACCCCAGCTTTTTGTCGGAGGATTAGACCAGGCGGAAATCTGGCCTTATTATGAAAGAGCCTTCCCATTTTCCTTTCTTTTTGCTCGTCCAATATTCATTAAAGTGGGATTTCGGCACATTAGCACGGGGGAGCGAAGTAGTCCCTGGAGACGGTGTTTGCATTTCAGCGGCGGCCCTGTAATTCTGTCCGACACTCGTGTGAAGAGCAGAACGGGGGTGGGGGGGGGGAGGATGGAGGGAGTGCCACTTAGAGGGCGATTTATTACCTCCACCAGCTGCCCTCTCTGTAAAAAGGTAATTGCATCCAGTTGTAACAAGCTAATTGATTGCTAATTAGATAAATCAGCACTCGAAGAGCTGTCAGGGCACTGACGGATGGCGGACGGAGTCACATGGTGCCGGCGGGAGACCTGGATTGGGTATGATGTCGTCGAACACAAGGATCCGTCGAGGTGTACTAAAAAGCGGTTAAGGATGAGAGGGAAAAGGAGGAGGGGAGTAAACCGGGGCTGGGTAAACATGATTGATTCTAGCTGAGGCTGTCGCAGAAAAGAAGAAAAAAAAAGGTGGGGAGGGGGGGGGGGGGAGATAGAGAGAGAGAGAGAGAGAGAGAGAGAGAGAGAGAGAGAGAGAGAGAGAGAAATCGGACTGAATGGACAGCTGGATGTCTGTTGTGGCTCCCCGGCCACCAGGCAGGACCGAACACTTTCTTATGCTAATGTGCACTGGGATCACATGGAGCCTCTGAAAGGCGTGAACTGATCCAAACAGGAACTAAGATGGCGGGGGTATTGTTGGGCTAATACACCAGGGCAATATCTGCTTTCAAAGCAAAGACCACAAGAAAAAAAAAAAAAAACGAGGTCAAATATTCTTGCCTTAAATATTCGACTAGGAGTTTTGTCAGAAGTACAACTAAACCTTCTTTGATTTAAATTAAATTTTGTTTCACCACAGAGCTCAATATGGAGTGCTTGAATTTGGGATGAGGCAAGGAGTAGTCAGGAATAAAACAGTCCACAGTGCAAAAATCCATCCAGAATATTTTGGCTCACATTTCATTTAATTGCTGCGTAGTGGTATCGCATTTTCTTCACTATTATCACTGTACATGTTTTTTTTTTGCTTCTGAAAATAAAGGGGAGATTAATAATATTTTCGCTTAAAGGAACAATCTGTACGGGTGTGTATGTGTGTGTATGTGTGTATGTGTGTGTATGTGTGTATGTGTGTGTATGTGTGTATATGTGTGTATGTGTGTATGTGTGTATGTGTGTATGTGTGTGTATGTGTGTGTGTGTGTGTATGTGTGTGTGTGTGTGTGTGTGTGTGTATGTGTGTATGTGTGTGTATGTGTGTATGTGTGTATGTGTGTGTATGTGTGTATGTGTGTGTATGTGTGTGTATGTGTGTATGTGTGTGTATGTGTGTATGTGTGTGTATGTGTATGTATGTATG